>CAJNSZ010000908.1:13593-32309 GCA_905329745.1 Rotaria sp. Silwood2 | reverse complement strand
ATGAAAAGAGAAAAGATCAACAAAACTACTCGCTTACCAAACTCGATACGCTTTTGATAAAAAACTGATATAGTTTCTATACGTTGTAGATCTTCCGAATTGAGTAGTGTCTGTTGTGATTGAGGTGACAGAAGATAAGTAAAATCTGTGAGAAGAATATTTGTGTCTATCGATGTAAATAACTGAGAATAATACAAGAATAGATAAATGAAATCATGTTTCTTTCTTTTCTTTTTTTTAATATTCTTACATCGTCCAAAAATGTAGATGATGACAATTGAAAGTCTTGTTCATTTGTTTGAAAATTTGAACGCAATGCTAGACTTCGATTTTCTTCTATTTGACGATGTTTTGATGCTTTTTGTTCATCCTAAAACTTAGTTTTATGAAAGATTTTTCTTTTATTTTCTTGATACCGTAGAAAGTCGATCACGTTGCATTCCACTATTAAAACATTTGACTAAGCGACAGGCCACACAATTACGACGTGTTTCTAATGTTATTTGGCAACCGCCTTCGTTTTTACAAGGCAGAGTATTCTAAATACAAAAACAACACATTCGTTTTTTGGTGATCGTTAAAACTATACAGAAAACAGATGAATTTCAAGTTATATGTACTGTTGTGACTTGAACTATACAACGAAAAACAATAGATAGCTTCTGTCTTTATGTTCTTGTCAAAGGTGAAAGTTAAATCAGTTTATAAACATCGTTCTCATAAGATAATTTTCAAGTCTCTTGAGCATTGAGCCAAAATAGGCTTTTATATTTTTGAGACTTAAAATATCTGGAAATACATAAACTTAGAAAGATTAACAACTTTAAAAACTGTACATATGTACTAACCAATTATATTATTCGAATATTCGGGTCCAATTTGAGTTTCTGTTATTATCAAATAGTTGATCAAATTTATGCTAACATTAATTTTACTAATATGAACTGGCCAGAGAAACTTTCGAAGTGCTAAAAAGCCTTTCAACTGAGAATAAGAAGATTATATAAGGCATAGCTAGAAGTGAAATAGCTCAAGTTGTTTCGAGAAAGAGTTATAAGCTGTTCAAGTTATAAATGTTGATTTTGTCAAACAGAAAATGACCTATTAACTTGAAATTTTTATCATGTCTATTCAAAGTTGTGTTTTTGATGAGCTGAAAACCTCAACTTCCAAGGGAAAGAATGTCAAAAGAATGAAACTTTTCAAAATGTTCTTCTTAACTTTGAACCTTTTCATGTTTCACTAATGTGCCTGCGGAAGTGTAGGAACTAGAAGAAACAAAAATAAAAACACCACTTGACAATGTAAAAATAGAATGCAATGGAGTTAATTAAACAGTATAACATGAAAAACTGCAAAGTTAAGAAGAACATTTTGAAAAGTTTCTTTCTCTTTCCATCATTTTCCTTTGAATCTAAACAAAACTAAAATTCACAAGTAGAGTTGACACTTATACTTATAACTTTAACAGCTCATAACTCTTTCTAGAAACATTTTGAGCCCAAGCTAACTTAGACTGTTTCATTCCTGGCCATGCCTTATCTAACCATCGTATCATCAGTGGGAAAACTTTTTAGTACCTTGAAGGATTTTCTCGTGAATCAATTTCGAACAATCTAATGATATTCTAGAAATAATGTTTATGGTGCAAAGAGATGCTTCGTTTGGACATTTCATATATATCATACCAAGGATTCTTCAACGTTTTAATCCCATGAAATGACTTACGGATACCATCGATGTTCTCTCTGTGTTTTTCGCAAAAAAAGAATATTCGATTCGATCGACTGATCTTATTCTCATCAAATTTATGAAAGATGATAGAAATTCCATTGAGATTTGCAATGACGAAAAATTGAATTTAATTCGAACAACATTTTTTATCTTAACATCACAAATATGATATAGTATTTTCTGAAACTTACAAGATCTTTGCGAGCATTACGTCGAAAGAAAGCCTTACAACTTTCACATGCAATTGCACCAAAATTGTATCCATGTGCTGATGATCCACAAACGACACAAATCAAAGAACCATTTTTAGGTTTAACCTTCTTATCTGATGGTTGAATCTTGCTCTGAATACAATACATTCGTTTTTTGTCTTTCAGAATAATCTAACACTAACCTGTTTATCAAATCTTTCTCTACTACTACCATCGGACGAAAGAAGAATTTCTTTTAAAAATGATACACTGTTGTTGTTTTCTATTTGATCAATGATACTATCATCGCCAACAAAAACCATTATTCGTTGTCGTTTTGACTCTGTTCTTGGCCATACGTTGGATGACATGATTCAAAAAATTTTATTTGTTTTTCTAAAACGATCTAATTTCAAGTAGATTGAAGTTTTTTAAAATAAAAAGTTTTCTCTATATGTTAAAAATCTTCTTAATTAAACAGAATATAAAAGGAGAAAAAAAGTTCTTCAAAAAGATAAAAATAATAAGCTTAGTACAATATTTAATTTCATGTAGTATACAAGTCTCATTTTGACGGATCAGCATAAATGTGAATTTGACCGCTTAAAAGTATAGAAAACGTTTGATAACTATACGATAGTTCGATATCAGCACATAAGTATCATCCTATTTGTTACAACTGACAAAAGGCAATAAATGAGATATAGTTTCAATTCTGAACCTTCTTTTATTCAGAATTATGAGGGAAAATGTCAGATTAAGTGGATCATGTATTCAGATTTTGCTATTCACTGTTTTACTGACGAATCTACGATAAAAAGAGAACTTAAACGCTTTTAATAATAATTAAATATCACAAAAGTAAATCTGAAACTAGCAAGGAAAATCAGCCAAGAATATTGATAAAAAAAGAGTTCTTTTTTGAACCTTAACAGTATTTAATGTGCATATCAAGACAATTTTTCCACAGAAAATAACTTATTTTTTAACATTCTGTTTAGTCATTTCTCGTCAATACTTTCAGTTGTTTAAATCATTTTATCGATTTTGTACAACTTTAGAAGAATTTTTTCAAGAAAAATGCGCGTCAGCGCAGTTCGGTTAATACTAAAATGTGAACTCATTTGTCTTCTTTAGTACATTGAGTCGTTTTCCTGTGTAAAATGTATACTTTGTTTAATTTAGAATATTCAAAAAAGTACTGTCGACCTCAAAAGGTTCGCCCCACTTTTTTTTGTTTTGAGTCGTGTATTAAAACTATACAATATTAATTTAATTCAATTATATATGTGGGTAGCAGAGATCGAATAGTATATATATACACCTGTTCAATTTGAAAAACTCTTGAATATGAAATACAATAAGAAAAACAAACTTCAGTACTAAGAAAAAAATAACATAAAAAACTACAAAATCATAATAAAAATGTTTGGGAGACTTTTTGTTTTGCAATAGGAATTTGTTTATATGGCTTTTATAGAGCTTTGGACGGCACATCTTTTCAAAAAAAAATCAAAATGCTATCATTTTCTTAAGTCGAGATACATGCAAAATATAAAAGTCTTCCAAACATTTTGATTACGTTAAATACTGTGGGAAGTAGCCCTATCATGTATTTTCTTTTCATTTTGAGTATGGAAGAAACTATCAAAAGAAGTTAATAGGGTTTTGTTCTTGTTGAGCTTTCCATGACGCATCTTTTGAAAGAAAAACCAAGATTTTATCATTTGTCTGTACAGAAATATTCGCAGAACACACTATGTTGCAAACATTTTGGGGCACCCAATATTTCACAGTATTTAATATTTTGACTATAATACCGTCATTTCTCAATGAAATTCAAAACGTTTTTTTACGAAAATGATCAGTGAAAAAAGCTCTACAAAGTCTAATAAATGGAAATTTTTTAAATACTTTGTGTTTGTCATGGTTGATTGACCATGGAAGTATCCTATAAAAACAATATCATTTTGTAGTTTTTTATATCATTTTTTTCTTAGTAGTGAAGTTTGTTTTTCTTATTGTATTTCATATTCAAGAGTTTTTCAAATTGAATAGGTGTATATATATACTACTCGATCTCTGCTATCCAAATGTATAATTGAATTAAATTAATGTTGTATAGTTTTAATACACGACTCAAAACAAAACAGTGGAAGGAGACTTTTGAGGCCGACAGTAATACACGAAACAAATAAAACTTAAAATGTCTAAAGAAAGTTTTTAATCAAGGGATATTCATTTATTTGTTTACATAGGATTATATATAAAAGATAAACGCGTCACTATAGGTTTCAAAGCCCAATTTTTTCTTTTCCTAAGAATAAGATTTTTCAATTCAGTGTGAAATTGTTGAAAAGCAATATGAAAATGTACCTTGTTTACAAAAAAGATTCACTGACGTACAAAAAAGAAAAAAGAGAACTGACCAAAAATTTGAACATCGAAATAAAGCAATTAAGTAGAGAAAGATCTCATTTGCATTTTCTGTTGATCTTATCGTAAAAAAACAGTAACGTGTGGAAAACTAAACTATCTGAAAGATGTTAATGAACTTTTTCTTTCCATTAATCTAGAGCTACACAGTAAAACTGAATAGATTTTTTAAGGATCTTCGAAAGTTTTTTTTATTTCTACGGAATAATTTGAGGTTTAGTGAACTGAAAATGGTGTTTCGGTTTGCATTTAGAGCCATTTTAAGTTCCGTAGATTTCACAGAGTTTCGTAGTTTTTCAATAAAATACTCTTTGCGAATGTTGTGCATCATGTACTGAACTTTGGATGGTTAAGTCAAATTTTTGAAGGTTTCATATATCTTGCACGAAACCTTTGGTAGTTTTGTAGGGAATCAGAAGGTTCCATGTATTCGACACTCAAGTCTCAGTAGTTTTGAGGAGTGTCAAAAGGTTTCCTATATTTTCTTTAGAATTACCAAAACTTTCATAAGATATCAAAAGATTCCATACTTTAATCGAAAGGATTAAAAATGATGGACAATGAGATAGATAAATACAATTGTCTAAAACAAATCGTACCGAACAAGAAAAATCTGAAAGAATTGGATTCATGAAAATTAATAAAAAAAATAATCTGATTCTCATTGTAACATTGTCGAAAGTATTTACTGATTTGCGATGATCTCTATCGACTCTAGATGATATCTAATCATTTTTCATCGTTTCTGGCATTTTGTAACTAATTAAATCGACTTTTCATCGAATCAATATGTTACAGTGTTTTTCAATGATGTCTTGAGCTTTTCGATGAATTGGAGCAATTAAAATTAATTCCTTCTCGGTGATAACTCAGATGAACCTTGTATGAAATGTATTTAGATGGCTCATAAGAAGACAGAGGTGGCACTAAAAGATAGACCTTAGAAATTAGGGTGAAGGACGTTTCGTCTCAGGTCATTCCGAACTCCGGACATGTAACCGGATGTTTGGAAATGAATTTTTATCTCTAAAAACTTATGACAGGAGTTCGTAAACATTATTGTACAGGAGATCGTAACAGAAAAGCACGGAAATCGGAATGGTGTGACCGAGTGTTTGGAATAAAATATTTTTTGGCAATGCTATATAATGACTGGAGATCGTAATGAACAATGTCGGATGTTCAGAATGTATGTTTAACGGTTTTTTTACGTAAAAAGACCGGAAGAACGGTTCTGGAAAACACCGATAAAAAAACATGCTCTGACATTTTGTTTACGTTCGACTCCAATGGTGAATCGTCTTAGACCTAAACCCTAATGGTCGTAATGCTATTGTTTCGTCATCATCCTGGACGTCATCATCTGAATCGGTTGTTACTGCTACAAAATCGAAGGACAAACAAACAGTTAGTGCCAAAAAACATCAACATTTATCACAAAATGAAGAGAATGATGATGATGATGCACCTGTCTCACATATGTAAGTGTCTTGCTTTTCTTTTAACTAAAGAAAGTGTTAATGTTTATAACCTTTTTTCTATTTGCAATAATACTACGTCAACTGATGCTAAACTTGCTAAGGGTACAAACAGTGGTGTAAAAAAGAAACGTATGAAAGAATAGCTATTTCAAACTTTTTTCTTTGTAAATATTATTGCTGTTCTTATGATATTAAGCTCTATATTTATTAAAGATTAAATTAAAAAGCGAAGAGAAAATATTTCTTTGTTATTTAATTAGAGTTAGAATAATAAAAATAAAAGCAATCTTGATTGGTTACATTTATCAAAACGCTCTTCATCCTCTACCATAGACTGTAAAATAAGCTTGTTACTTCACAATCTCTGAAAAGTAAGCAAATATCAACAGACTTACGAACATCCTGGTTTTCGCTATATTTTATTGACTTTTCAATTGAGAAATCCATCCCGAACATCCAGTCTTTTTTCTTATGCCCGGAGATCGTAACGAATGACTGCTACCGGAGTTCGCTATGAAGAGGTGAGACGAAGTGTCAGTTTTCCAGAAATTATAGGTACTGCAATGATACAGTTTTATGTAGTTACGAGATTCACTCTCTGATAGATCTAAAAATCTGCGCATACTATTACTGTAATAGCCCTCGAAAAGTCACTACTGGTACCCACGAGGATGTGTTACCAGCTTACTGAACCTATCCTATGTACTGAGATACAAACTCAAGTGACAAGTTCAAGATACTGCGTATGACAAATGTTGAAAAGAAATGCAATGGAGTATGCGCTGACCACAGGTGGTGGTATGACGATTAATTAATTAATTTTATATAGTAATAGGTTTGACAGCAAAGCTGCCGAACCCAATATTTTTCGAAACCTTCGACATTATTCGGTACGTTTATTATGTTCAATAAATGCACTTATTTTCTATTATAGATTGATCTCAACACCGTATTCTTTCACTATAGAAAATAAACATGTTTGTTTTGTCTTTTTAGATCAACTCATATATGAGCTGTAACGGTAGATTTATTTTATTATTTAAGATTAATTCATTTTCTCTTTATTGTAGACTAATTGGAAAAACTACTTGGAGAGTAAGTGTTATTTTTAAATGATGAAGGAAGCTTCAGAACTATTCAAGTAGTTTAATCTGTATCTGGTAATCATAGGCAGACCTCGATTATGGATGAGAAGCTAAAAAAGAGGGTGTGGGTGTGGGGGTGTGTTTTTTTTAAGTGAACCATCTCATAACTATACATCGGTTACTAATAAGGACATTGACGCACACAAAGAATGACATTTTTATTTAAACTAGTCTTTTTTTCATTTTTTATAATTATTACAAGCAGAAAAGAAGTAAAAGAAAAAGAAAAAGGATTCTTTTCCCCTTACATAATATCCAGCAGTCAGAAGAATACATGTGACGAGGAAAAATGCATGCAAACAGAAAGAATTTGTAAAAATTACGACTGTTTGCATAAATGACGCATCAGTTGAAATACAATGATGAGTAATCAAGGTGTTTTTTTCTTTTTCTCTTTGACTCATCTAGTCTTCTCGTTCATCGTTATCTATATATGTATGTTACGAACAGATGATAAGAGACAGATTTTTAATTAATTTTTATTCATAAAAACCCTGTAGCTGTTAATTTTCCTTTTACGGTATACGTCTCAAACCATCATTTACACAGTCAGCATAAATTTGATACGTGAAGAGGGTCGGATTGAATGAAAGAGAAAGCATTAATTTAAATAGTTTACCTGTATCTCTCTGACGTCGTATTGTCCGAATCAAGGGAACTATTTGGAATACGATCTGTTACTTCGTTTGATATTAAAAACAAATAACAAAAGTGGACAAAGAGAAGAAAAATGAGATGGAGAAAAAAAAAACAAATCTGAAGAAAAAACAGACAGTCAACCATGACTCACATTAGAAAAGGAAAAAATATACAGGATGAAAGAAGAAAATAATCAATATACAGGTAACGTCAAGTGATGACATCTAATGATCCTCAGAGCAATGGTTATATTATATGGGTATACACGGATAGAGAAGAATCTGACAAAACGATTCGGGATGAGTGACCTTGCAACACACGAGATACACGATGTAACAACATTTGGAATAGAACTAATGATTGTGATAGACTGACTTGTTAGGAAACAATTCCTTATTTCATTAGTCGTCATGTGGTCAACTGCTTAGCGAACGAACATTACTGTCTTAAGCGCAATAGCTGTGAGATTAATTGCTTACCAGTAGTCACACTGATCATGACAGTATTGATTGTCTTTTCACTTCCGATGAATGAGGCATGGCCCTCTTGCATAGGCACTTAGCTTATGTATTTGTGGCAAAAGTGTGTAGATGTAGGTTTAAATTAGTCAATTGAAAACAGATCAATCTATAGTTTTTAAATAATATTAATCAATTTGCTACTCTCAGCTCTTGCTTTTCGGCAATCGATTAAGTCGTCGAAATAAAATTTTAATATACTGATAATATGTTTGAATTAAATGTAATAAAAAATAATGCAGATTATACGTAACATCGACACGTTTCGTTTTTATTTATTGAAATATTAAAACACTCTTCATTGCACTGCATCACAATAGGAAGCACATCAGGCAATAAATAAATTTAAAAATGAAAAATCAGGTGGAACAAATTGAAATAAAAGAAAATGAAAGAGACAGTTGTATATGTTGCATAAAAACAAGAACGGTAAAACGTAAGATAAAATAAAGAATTAAACCATTTTAGAAGTTAAAAGTTATTTTAAAACTTCGATAATAATTGCTTTAAACGTAAAAAAAAAAGAAAATTTAAATAAGAGTGAGTTATAGAATTTTGTGAACTGACATAGATAACTGGTAGCATATACAAGATTTTATTCTTGTGGGCTAGAATTTGTGTATACCATTAAAATTAATCAGCTGGTTGTAATTTTATTTTGTGAATTTATTTCATTTCGAATATTGTAGATAAAACATAATGGTTTTTGCACGATGTTTATTAATTCTTTTAAAATAAATCTAAATGGCTTTTATAAATTCTAAAAACTTTTTTTCTCTTTAAAACTATTTATTGAATTTGATAATTGTTTCCTATTATGTCTTTATCTGAACTGATAACTGAAGTAACTTAATTGTTAAGTGCGATCCATCAATAGTGTGATTAATATGAATTATATCGTTTTCAGAAAGGGGATAAAATTTTGGATTTACAATGATGTTAATACTATCATATTTAAGATAAAAAAAAAGAATTTTCATGGTTTTATTTTTATTCAAATAATGAAGTTTCTATTTTTAATATGAAAATATGACAATGAAAAGATTTTTCAATTTGGATATTGTCCTAGGAAAAAACTATTTTTCATTCTTGTCGATGATATTTGTTTCAAATAAATCTAAGTTTAAACGAAAGAATAATTTCTTTACAATTGATTCAGGTCATTGTAAAAGATGAAAATCAAACTATTGTATTTCGTAATAAAGCAAGTTTGGAAAAATGTGGATGTGGGTGGGTGAGTCTGGGTGTGGAGTATGAGTGTTACTCCTATGTTCACTGACACCACCCACACCCCACCCCAACCGACTACCTCGCATGGCAGACACCTCTGAATACATAGTATCAGTACAGAATCACAAAAGCTTCGTACTTCCTATGAAAACACTGCCCAACAAATTCAAAAATCTGAATTGCTGAACTTTTGTCAACAATAAAATAATCATTGCCGAAAACTCAGCAATTAGCCTATTAAAGTTATGAAGCATCTATAACAAAATTTTTGGCAATTGCCAATAGTCTCCTGCGAAAGTATACGACGGCAAACTTCCTGTTTTCTACTTTTATCTTACAAAGACAATGATGCATTGTTCATGATTATTGTAGATATTTAGTACTGCTCTGAAGAAGCCAAGTAGAGTACGTTTTCAGTGCGTATTTTTTATTAAAATTAAATATTGTGGAAGATACGGAAAAATAAAGCGGAACAATCGTCGAAAATATGAGAGGACTAAGCAAAAATGTTCAAGATACAAGAGAGAAGAACTAAATAGTTGAGAATATAATAGAAGGAAGTGAACTAATTGATAATGTTCATTAATGTTGATGATGGTTAATGGCAATCTTCGATTTTCGACGTGGACTTGTGTATCTGCCACATACCCTACCAATAAAAAGCTACTGAATTAATTCAAGGCCTGAAAATACCGAAAACGATAAACTCAAATAAGAATACACGAATGATGGGATACACAGATGATCTTATACGAGAAACGGAAAAAAAGAAATGCATAAAATCATCCAAAATATTATCCAATTTTTCTGAGAATTCCATCGAAGGAGGAAAAAGCTGATTTCATTCATCTAAAAATCATTTTAAATCACAAAATCACAAATCGCTTTTCCCCCTGAGTCCATCTCTATCATTGACGCTCTAGATAAGTTGCAATCGGGCGTTTCTGACGACAGAACATACCTGGCTCATTAACCAAAGCAAGGAGTAATAGTACAACGACCATTACAACAATTACAAGGATAAAGACAACCACCATTACTACCACCACAAGGATGGCCACAATAAATTTGACGTTTATGGATGACATGATGGAGAATGTCATTGTCATTCATATCTTGAATTCTCGTCGCTTGCGCCATGCAGCTTGTTACCATCAAAACCAAGAGAACAATCAAACAAACATTTTGGATGATCTTCGGCATTGTCGTTTCTTGTTGTTTGACGCTTGAGGAGAAAGTCTTAGAAGAATATCAGCAAATAAGAAAATTTTATGCTTCTTCAGTCATTCTTCGGCTTTATATATGCATGGATCGCCGAGAGAGAGAGATAGATTAATTTTTTTCTCATAGAGGAAGAGATAACAAGCTAGAAAGATAACAAGAATTTGCATCACAAATGACGTACATTATTCCGCGACTGACAAGGGAACATTTGCAGGTGTCCATTGTAAAGTCATAATGAGTTTCATTTTCAGTAGACGCAACCAGCTAGTAGGACCAGTTTGGGTGTGGGTGTGGTTCTGAAGAGAAGATTTACAGTCATAGTCACACCCAGTTATCCGTTTATAAAGGGGTATATTATAATGAAGTCTCGCAACATTACCTTTCGTAAATTTGAGAGAAAGTCTTTATCAGCTTCAACCACTTCAAAGTGAGAGTGTGGATGTAGGTGTGTGGGTATGAGCGTGGGTCTGGGGCTGAGGGTGCGTGTGCATAGCTCAAGAGTTATATACATACCCACACCCACACCCTCACATTCTTATATATTCTGTTGCCTGTAATGTAAATTTGATTCTCATGAACTTATGTAGTGTAGTTGTTCTCATTGTGCTCAATCTTATCGAACTCAAACGTCTTCTATTCAGTTCATGTTGAATAGAAACTATGCAAGTTTTTTCTTCTTGTGTTCATTTTTTCATATATTATTTAGAAAATCTTTATCATTCAATGTTATAGACCTATCTGTAATATAATTAGTGTTTTTACCAAGCTCAACATCTACTATTGTAGAATTCAACTGTTGAAATTTTTCTGAACAATTTCAGTTCTTTCTTTATCGTTTAGGCATTAGTATGTGTTAAAAAGCGTACATAGAGGATGAGTCAAAAGTTTTGGTACTTCGCAGAAAAATTCCATTTTTTCCCCTAATAGTTGATTAGAAAATGCTAGAAATTGGATAGATCTTCAATCAGTTCCAGATATTTGCTATCATAAATTTTTCTAATTATAGCTCAAGGTATAGTGAAGATAAATAACTTCGAATCTAAAGAGACTTTTTTTTTCGCATGATGTGATCTTGTTTTGCTGATAAAACCTTTGAAAAAACTGATTATCATCCTAAACATAGTATCAAATGATATGATAATTCAAATTTTTAAGCGTTTTTATAGTCCTTTTTCTGATTTAATAACCTTTTTTGTTGACCAAAGATTCTAATCTTCTCGGTATTAAACTGATTCATTTTGTGCACATATCAGGAGTGATGTAGTAATTCAGATAATCAGATTTTATTTTCTATGACTCTCATACTCTCGAAATATTGAGATCCGATAAAATTGACATCAACTAAGCTATTACAAGAAAAAGATTGATTACGATAAAAGTTTGGGTTGAAAAATCGTTCGGGACGCATCATGAAATTCCGGCCATACAGTCAGACACAAGCAACCACAATGAATATATTTAAATAAACACACTGTAGACAATTAATTAATTTTTTGATGCGATTTTATTTAACTTTTTTTGGCATAGAAGTTTTGCGTGCTCGAATTTTGTCGCTTTATACTAAAGAAACTTCTCCATATTGGAGGTTATATATCTTCGCTATAACTTGAGCTATTGTTGTAAACATTTAGAATAATAGTCATCTAGAACTGATCGACTATGTCTTCAATTTTGAACATTATCTAATTCGTCATAAGAGAGAAAGTGGTATTTTTCGATGAAGTACCAAGACTTTTGGCTTACCCTTTATGTATAGTATACATTAATATATAGTGATATTGTGAACAGGATAATAAACATCTTTATGGACTTATCTATACATTTTTTCAACAAACTGAATCTTTAAATTTAGGATATTTCTTTTACTTATTTACTCACACAAATATTACTTCAGACGTCTTTTTCAACGGCGATGATTATTTTGCCTGTAGATAATCCAGAGTATTCTAATAAACACCATAGAAACATGTGAGTTTTCATTTAGATTTGAAAACATGTTTAATTAATCGTGAGTCACAAAAGAAAACTCAAGAAAAACGAAAGCGAGAGAGATCGAATATACAAACAACGACAAAAAAAGAAAACGTAATATTTATAGGAGATAAGGGTTCAAGTTTGAAAAATTTTATTTGTTTTTTTTTCTTATTGATGTGATTCAATTTCAAATGGATATAGAGAAAAAAGACATCAGAGGGTNCTGTTATTATGAAATAATCGATCAATTTATGCTGACATTAATTTTACTAATATGCACTGGTCAGAGAACCTTTCGAAGTGCTAAAAAGCTTTTCAACTGAGAATAAGAAGATTAGATAGGGCATAGCTAGGAGTGAAATAGCTCAAGTTATTTCAAGGAAGACTTATGAGCTGTTCAAGTTATAAATGTTGATTTTGTCGAACAGGAAAAGACCTATTAACTTAAAACTTTTATCATGTCTATTCAAAGCTGTGTTTTTGATGAGCTGAAAATCTCAACTCCGAAGGAAAAGGACGTGAAGAGAACGAAAATGTTCAAAATGTTCTTCTTAACTTTGCAGCTTTTCATGTTTCACTGATGTGTCTGCGGCAGTATAAGAACTAGGAGAAACAAAAAACATCACTCGACAATGTAAAAAAGAATGCAAAGTAGTTAATTAAACAGTTTAACATGAAAAGCTGCAAAGTTAAGAAGAGCATTTTGAAAAGTTTCGTTCTCTTCACATCATTTTCCTTTGAAGTTGAGATTTTCAGCTCATCAAAAACACAGCTTTGAATAGACATGATAAAAATTTCAAGTTAATAGGTCTTTTCCTGTTCGACAAAACTAACATTCACAAATAGAATTGGCACTTATACTTATAACTTTAACAGCTCATAACTCTTTCTAGAAACGACTTGGGTCCAAGCTAACTTAGACTGTTTCCCTTCTGGCCATGCCCTATCTAACCATCGTATCCTTAGTGGGAAAGCTTTTTAGCATCTTGAAAGGTTTTCTCATGAATCAATTTCGAACAGTCTAATGATATTTTTGAAAAACAGTTAATGGTGCAAAGAGATGCTTCGTTTGAACATTTCATATATATCATACTTATCGTTTTTCAAATACAAAGGATTCTTCAACGTTTTAATCCCACGAATTGACTTACGGATACCATCAACGTTTTCTCTGTATTTTTTTTTGGCAAAAAAAGAATATTTGCTCCGATCGACTGATCGAATTCTCGTCAAATTTATGAAAGATGATAGAAATTCCATTGAGATTTACAATGACGAAAAACTAGATTTGATTCAAACAGCATTTTTCATCTTAACATCACAAATATGATATAGTATTTTCTGAAACTTACAGGATCTTTCCACGCATTACGACGAAAGAAAGCCTTACAACTTTCACATGCAATTGCACCAAAATTGTATCCATGTGCTGATGATCCACAAACGACACACACCAAAGAACCATTCTTAGGTTTAATCTTCTTATCTGATGGTTGAACCTTGCTCTAAATAGAATACATTCGTTTTCTCTCTATGAGAATAATCTAACACTAACCTGTTTATCAAACCTTTCACTACTATTACCATCCGACGAAAGAATAATTTCTTTTAATAATGATACACTGTTGTTGCTTTCAATTTGATCAATGATACTATCATCGCCAACAATAACCATTATTCGTTGTCGTTTTGGTCCTGTTTTCGGCCATATGTTGGATGACATGATTCAAAAAATTTAGTTTTTTTTTCTAAAACGACCTCATTTCAATTAAATTAAGATTTTTTTAAGATAAAAAGTTTTCTCTACATGTTAACAATCTTCTTAATTAAACAGAATATAAAAGGAGGAAAAAAGTTTCCCAGAAAGATAAAAACAATAAGCTTAGTACGATATTGAATTTCATGTAGTATAAAAGCTTTACTTTGACTGATCAGCATAAAGGTGAATTTGGCCACTTAAAAGTATAGAAAACGTTAGGTGACTATACTGTAGTTCAACATAAACACACAGGTATCATTCTATCTGTTACAGCTGACAAAAGGCAATGAATGAGATATAGTTTTAATTGTGAACCTTCTTTTATTCAGAATTATGAGGAAAAATGTCAGATTAAGTAGATTATGTATTCAGATGTTGGTGTCCGCCATTTTACTGACGAATCCATATTACAAAGAGAACTTAAATGCTTGTAATAATAAATAAATACCTCAAAAGTAAATCTGAAACCAAGAAAAAGAATAAGGAAAATAAGCCAAGAATATTGATAGAAAAAGCATTTTTTTGAATCTTAACGGTACTTAATGCCCATGTCTAGGATATTTTTTCCAGAAAAATGAGCGTTAGGACAGTCCGGTTAGTACTAAAATGTGGAACTCATATGTCTTCTTTAGTACATAAAGTCGTTTACCTGTGTAAAATTTATACGCTGTTTAATTTAGAATATTCAAAAAAGTATTCTGAACATTGAAATNAACAATAACCATTATTCGTTGTCGTTTTGGTCCTGTTTTCGGCCATATGTTGGATGACATGATTCAAAAAATTTAGTTTTTTTTTCTAAAACGACCTAATTTCAAGTAAATTAAGATTTTTTTAAGATAAAAAGTTTTCTCTACATGTTAACAATCTTCTTAATTAAACAGAATATAAAAGGAGGAAAAAAGTTTCCCAGAAAGATAAAAACAATAAGCTGAGTACGATATTGAATTTCATGTAGTATAAAAGCTTTGCTTTGACTGATCAGCATAAAGGTGAATTTGGTCACTTAAAAGGATAGAAAACGTTAGGTGACTATACTGTAGTTCAACATAAACACACAGGTATCATTCTATCTGTTACAGCTGACAAAAGGCAATGAATAAGATATAGTTTCAATTTTGAACCTTCTTTTATTCAGAATTATGAGGGAAAATGTCAGATTAAGTAGATTATGTATTCAGATGTTGGTGTCCGCCATTTTACTGACAAATCCATAATACAAAGAGAACTTCAATGCTTGTAATAATAAATAAATACCACAAAAGTAAATCTGAAACCAAGAAAAAGAGTAAGAAAAATAAGCCAAGAATATTGATAGAAAAAGCTTTTTTTTGACTCTTAACAGTACTTAATGCCCATGTCTAGGATATTTTTTCCAGAAAAATGAGCGTTAGCGCAGTCCGGTTAGTACTAAAATGTGGAACTCACATGTCTTCTTTAGTACATAAAGTCGTTTACCTGTGTAAAATTTATACGCTGTTTAATTTAGAATATTCAAAAAAGTATTCTGAACATTGAAATTGCCGAAAAACTTTTGAATGTTCTAGAACAATCATAACTTTGTTGTTGATGTCATCTGGTGCTTTTTTCCTTTAGTTTTGATGCGTTGTATTAGTTTCCAGCAAACTAATTTTATTTTTCTGGTTGGTTAGAGGAAATCTGTGATAACCATAATGAAAATGAGGAAAATCAAAAACCCGTCTTCGGAATGAAAAAAAGAATTTCCTCATGTAGGCTTTCTCTATACAAATAAGAAAAACTTTTTCAAACGTATTATTACCATATAATAGCATAATCCTTCAGGATATCAGAGCCAGAATATATGAATTCTCAGTAATCCAAATACATCTGTGTACACTGTTTTTATGTGATGTGGTAATTTTGACAGATTAAACAGTTCATGATCCCGAAAAGCTTAAAAGTGTCCTATCTTCTGAAAATTGGACTATGAACTAAAACACTTTGAAATCTATGTAAAGTGAATTAAAAACCCATCAACGTTTAGAAAACGAGTGAATGTTAAAAGATCAGTGAAGAACCCTGAAATATTAAATATTAATACAGATTTTTTTGTATCAGTTATGATTCATAGTGACGGTATGCCACTTTATAAATCAAAAAATCGTAACGCATGGCCAATATTAGGTGCTGTTCTTGAACTTCCACCTTATGCACGTAACCGTGCTGATAATACACNTAGTTAAAAATAACAGTAAGCCATGACTCATGTCAGAAAAGGAAAGCTTCAGAGCTATTCAAGCAGTTTAATCTGTATCTGGTAATCGTAGGCAGATCTCGATCAGGTATGAGAAGCTAAAAAGAGTTCGTGCACGAATGCTATTTAGCTTTTCATACTTGATCGAGATCTGCCTACGGTTACCAGATACAGATTAAACTGCTTGCATACCTCAGGAGGTTGCCTCGTCAGTTATTGGCTCGATGACAACAAAGTTTTGGTGCAAATTAGCACGTACGAAACCCTTCCCACAAACCCTTTTATTGCAGGTGTTGAGAATTGGTTTCATGCGAAACCTTTTTTTTTTAGAGTATACACTGATACTTTATTTCAATGTGTTATATACAATATAAAATTTACTCGGTCTCAAAATTATTGTAAGTTCACAGAAAGAAAATCACTTACGTCTTTTCAATTGAACCATCTCATAACTTTACATCGGTTACCAATAAGGACATTGACACACACAACTAATGACGTTTTTACTTGGACTAGCCCTTTTTTAATTGTTTGTAATTATAACAAACAGAAAAAAAGTAAAAGAAAAAGAAAAAGGGATTTTTTTCCTTACATTCTATCGAGCAGTCAGAAAAATAAATGTGATGAGGAGAAATGCATGCAAACAGATAGAATTTGTAAAAAGTACGGCTATTTGCATAAATGACGCATCAGTTGAAACACAATGATGACTAATCAATGTGTGTTTTTATTTTTGTCTTTGACCCATCTAGTCTTCTCGTTTATCGTTATCTATATATGTATGTTACTAACAGATGATAAGAGACAGGTTTTAAATTAATTTTTATTCATAAAAACCCTGTAGCTGTTAGCTTTCCTTTTACGGTATACGTCCCAAACCACCATTTATAGTGTTGGTGTAAATTTGACACGTGAAGAGGGTCGAGTTGAATGAAGAGAAAACATTAACTTAAACCGTTTACCTGTATGTCTCTGACGTCGTATTGTCCGAATAAAGCGAACTATTTGGAATACGATCAGTTACTTTGTTTGATATTAAAAAACAAAAACAACAGTGAACGAAGAGAAGAAAAAAGAATAAAAAGCTCGAAGAAAAAATGAGATGGAGAGAAAAAACAAATTTGAAGGAAAAAAGACAGTAAACCATGACTCATGTCAGAAAAGGAAAAAATATACAGGTTGAAAGAAGAAAATAATCAATATAAAGGTAACATCGAGTAATGACATCTAATGATCCTCAGAGCAATAGTTATTTTACAAAGGTATACAAGGATGGAGAAGAGTCTGGCAAAACGATTTGTGATCAGTGGCCTTGCAACGCACAAGATACGCGATGTAACACCGTTTGGAATAGAGTTAATGGTTGTGATGGACTGGACTGTTAGGAAACAATTCCTTATTTCATTAGTCATCATGTGGTCAACTGCTCAGCGAACGAACATTACTCTCTTAAGCGCAATAGCAGTGAGATTATCTGCTTACTAGTAGTCAAAGCTGGCCATGGCATTATTGACTGTCTTTTCACTTCCGATGAATGAGGCGTGAACCTCTTGCACAGGTGCCGTGGATCACCAATTGACATTCTAAATACACTCTCTACGTGTGACGATAACAACGATTGCCTATCAGCAGACGATGAGCTTATGTATTCGTGGCAAAAGAGTGTGGGTGTAGGTGCAAATTCATCAATTGAAAACAGATCAATCTATATGTTTTTAAATAACATAAATCAATCTGCTACTCTCAGCTTTTGCTTTTGAGCAATCGATTAAGTCGAAATAAAATCTTAATATATTGATAATGTGCTTGAATTAAATTTAATAAAAAATAATGCAGATTTTATTTAACATCGACGCGTTTCATGTTTTTTTATTGAAATATTAAAACACTCTTCAGGACACTGCATTACAATAGGAAGCACATAAAGCAAAATATAAATTTTAAAATTAGAAATGAGATGGAACAAATTGAAATAAAAGAAAATGAAAGAGACAGTTATATATGTTACATAGAAAACAAGACCGGTGAAACTTAAGAAAAAATAAAGAATTACACCATTTTAGTAGTTAGAAGTTATTTTAATACTAGGATAATAGTTGCTTTAAATGTAAAAAACTAAGAAAATTTAAATAAGAGTTAGTTATAGAAGTTTGTAGGTTGTCATAGGTAA
>CAJNSZ010000908.1:0-13538 GCA_905329745.1 Rotaria sp. Silwood2 | reverse complement strand
CAGGGCTCATGCTGCTAGAAACACGACCCCGGAGAGAGGCGGTGGGGGGGTGGTGGGGTGGGGGGGGGGGGGGGGGGGGGGGGGGGGGGCTTAATATTAGGTGCTGTGAGTTACTTGAGGAAATGTTTTGAAAGACAATTTCGTACAATATTAATGTTAGCACAAATGGAAGGTGACAGGCTAAAATAGGAATTGTTAATGCTAGAAACTCCAAGAATTAGATGAGTTTTGGATTGTATGTCTTCGTAGAACTAAACTAATAGACTGCTACTCGAAAAAAATGATTGGTTAATTTATATGTTAAATGCACCGGTTTTTTCGCCGGGCGGTCCGGTCGAAAATAATCCGACCAATGTCAACGATATATTGCACCGAACCGTAACCAAGATCATGAACGTGGTCAAAAAAAGGATTAGAAAAGCCTTTCGATAAATGGTTTGAACGAATGCAATTCTGTGTAGATAACCAGGAGAACTACTTCGAATCTTTGAAGAATTAAAATCTTGAATAACTTGCTTTTGTGACTCTTTTCTTCGAAATCTTATTCGCGTTGGTCTACCCTGTACCTCTGCTTATGACATGTAAAATACTCTAGTGTTAGAAATCCTCCTAATAAGATATTCATCAAAATCAAGTAATGAAAGCCAACTATACCGATTCGATTTAACTGATGATATCTTCCGATTTCATTGAGTGTTGTGTATGTCAGATGAGTGCTTTGTTTGTCGAATGATTGGTTTCTTATGTTTGCATCATGTCAATATTTTATGCTCCTTTTCGATCCTTTTTACCTGCTTTTTTTTTCATTTTTCTTTTTTAATACTTTTCGCATACACACTCTATTTGGAAGGACTGCACATAGCAGCAGTAAAATATTCAAGGTAAAGAGCACAAGGGGATTGATAAAAACAAGAAAAAAATTCGTATTTCTACAAAGAAATTCAGTTTATAGGAATTATAAATACTTATATTTATTTCTATGTAATGTGAAGTAAGTAGCATCATTCAAAAATGAACAATGACTAATAAAGATAAACTTCATTCGGTACTTATCAGAAGATCTGATTATAGACAACCAGCAAAGTAAAATTATTCCAAAAATGGCTTCGCATTTTAGTTCATTCTTGGATAGATGAGATTTACATGATTACAAACATCAGACAACTTTTCTAAAAGTGGATAAAAAATCTTATACTTTTCAAAATAATTACTAGTTTTCAAATTAAATTCATATTTTAGAAGATCCGGCGTATTTTTTTTTTAAACCAATAAAACAAAAGAAAAGACACGAAAAAGTGTTTCATTGGGATTCATTTGAGCTTGGACTTCGAAAAATTCTTTATATTATGAAAAAAAGAATTTTTATAACCCCTCGATATATCTGCGACGTAATCTATGGGAGAACAACCAAATTCTTTTGAGATACTGCAACATGAATATAAAAATTGAAATCGAAATTGACACTGCTATTCGAAATTTCAGTGACTATAATTAAGATCTTATTGACGGTGTAGTTGTTGATATGGATGTGAATCTTCTCTTCGCTCACATTCTTACCCTACTAATGTGTTTCTTCTACATGAATTTAATTACATCTTTTATTTCAATATCAAAGTTGTTTATTTCTATTAACTTTCCTTCGGATTTGTCATCTGGCAAAGTGCAAGGAGGATGTATTTTTAGACATTTATTTAAGTCTCATTGTGATGGTTGAAAAGTATCAGTTTTGTGTCAATCGGCGTTTGAATTAGAGAGATTTTGTTTTCTTTATAATGTAAATCAGCTTCAGATCTTTCAAAGATGAAAACAGTTGAACTTCACTGTCGATTTTTCATCATTAAAATAAACACGACTGCTAATGTTTTTCTTTATTGACAATATTCATCAATGACTTAAACAACAAGTCTTCAATCAACAGTACACATTCGTAAGAGATTGGAAGAAGAAAAAAACTTATAGGTTACGTTGCATCGTTGAGATTTCAAATTGTACTTCGATATTGTGTCGTTATCAGTTTTCTATAAATAAAATCTTTATCGATTCATATATGCAATTAACAATCAAATAATTATGTTTAAAAGAAATTTCTATGATACAGCAAAATAATCTGATTAATTGTATTCGAGTGGCTTAAAATGCAAACGAAATAACAATTATAAATATAATAGAAAACATTGTTTATTATAAAACGACGTAGTGGACTGAAAAAGCTTTAATATCAGAAATGAGAGATTAAACGAAAGGAAAGGTTCGAGAAATAATAAGTCGAGTTTGATTCTTTATTCGATGTTTTTCAACAGATGTTCGCTAGCTAAAATCGATGAAATAACCTATACTACAACCTAATCATGTCATTTGAAAGCGGAAAGATCCAAGGCCTATCCGAATACAAATACAAAATGCACTTTGAAAGCAAACGCCATCTCAAAACATACTGAATCCTAAAAAATTGCCTATCTAGACCCTGTTGGATGCCCATGCTCTTAACTATACTCCTTCTTCGTCTCACAGTAAGGTTAAAACGTTCCAAGATCTTCAACTCTTACTATGCACCATAGTGCATAGTTATAAACGACAATATATCCCAATTCATGTCAATACACGATATGAATCCAACAATTTTTTTTTAAACTAAGGATATGTGTATCGTTACGACAGAGCAAAATGAGATTTATCTTTGTACAACACTGATGTAATGCTTTTTCCTTTGTTTTCCTCCTAAACGATTTTAAACTGTAGGAAAACACATAAAACTAGCCTTCTGTCTCTGAATGAAACTCAAAAAGAAAAATTTTCGCTATGGGTGTGTGTGGGTGTGGGTGTGCGTGTGCGTGTAGAGCAAAAGAGTACCGACACCAATATCCACCCCCACCCCCACACCTCAGACATCCACATCCGCATCCAGACCCAAAGTTCGGGTTCGTTGTATGCCTAGTGATAATGAGAAGTGTGATAGAAAATAAACGTACAATATTGTTTACTACACAAAAAAATGAAATAAATATTTTTGAATTCGCAACTATCCATACTCGTCTCGGAATTAACAAAAAAATAATAAATACAAAGTAAAACTATATGTCAGTAGCATATTCATGTATCTTCTTGTTTTAAAACCCCGATCGATTTATAATAAAAGTTGCTAGTCGTCTTTCGTTTCATAACATTTCATAGTCAAGCTGAAAAACTGTATTTTAACGGAAGATTTTTTACCTATAATTTAGGAAATAAAATTAAAGGGGTCTGCATTGGTATGTTTAAAATAATTCAATATCACACAAGTTAACAATGAAAATGAAAAATTGTTCTCTTTTCTTTCTGAAAAGTCACCATTTATTTTAGTCATGTAAATGACTTATCACAAAAGAATAGAGGATCGAGTAAATAAGTCAATAAAACAATCTTTTTCTATTTTTCATTTTACTGCATCAGTTTCTTTTATTATATTATTTCAATTTATTTCTCTATATACTATATAGTGCATAAGTGTTTTGTTAAATATTCTGCAGGAAAACGACCATGAGTACTATACTGAGTACTAATATATCTGCCTATGAGTAAATCTCTAAAGAAACACTCGGATGAGTACTCATCAGAGTACATGAAGAGTATGCATACACATCAAAATTCTCGAGCACTTGTGTGAATAGTATGAGTACTCACGCTGAAAAGTCGTACTCGCTTGATGAGTATTTTCACTAGGGTTATCATCTTTCTTTGATAAAAATATTTGTCAATGATACACATTGTTTTATCCAAAACTAAATAGCTAAATCGAAAAGATACTTGTCAAGACGTAACATTGAAATGTTTTTTCCTTTTTCTATTTTCGTCCATAATTGTCTTTTACTAACGAGGGAACATTCCCAAGTGATTCGCTCTGTTTTGATTCATTTATACCTCATTTGATAGAGTATATTGGGATAAGAAAAAGCCTAAAGGGATTCGTGCCCATAGCCTTGTAGTTGAGAGTTACGGCCGTTTTACTGAAATTTTTACTGTGAGCCAGGCATTTCGGAAAAAAACAAAATGAAGAATTTCGAGCTGAAATTCTATCTATAGATAGATTTAATAGTCATTATGTAGTCCTAAAAGTTTCAACGAAAACGAACATGTCTTTCTCGAGATATTCAATTTAAAAAGAAAACAGGTGTTTACCATAGAAGGGCACAATAATTGAGTTTAGTTGGACATTGAATATCTCGAGAAAGACATGTTCGTTTTCGTTGAAACTTTCAGGACTACATAATGACTATTAAATCTATCTATAGATAGAATTTCAGCTCGGAATTCTTCATTTTGTTTTTTTCCGAAATGCCTGGCTCACAGTAAAAATTTCAGTAAAACGGCCATAACTCTCAACTACAAGGCTATGGGCACGAATCCCTTTAGGCTTTTTCTTATCCCAATACACTCTATCGAATGTGGTATAAATGAATCAAAACAGAGCGGATCACTTGGGAATGTTCCCTCGTAAGTGGACACATCTAATTCTATTCTTTGTCATAATATTCTTTTTTAGATGTCTTATATTTTGTTGTAAAAAAATGTTAAAAGTAGTGATGATGATGATCCGCCTAATTTTTAAATGGACATTATTATCTCTAATTCATTATTTATCAATGATAAATCATCTTCATATATTTTATTTCGAAAAGATGATGTAGCCACGGAATAATCAAACGATATTACTAACGCTGCATGTTCAACTGAAGATGGCAATGCTGATCTCAATGAATTATTTCGTTTAAATGATGTAAACTATCAACGTAAAATTTATATACTCATCATTTGTTATGAATGTGGGATGACAATGAAAAAGTTATTGAATTTTTGTAATTTTTTCATTTACTTTTTTTTTTTTATTAAGCACCTATTGTAAGATTTGATAGCTTATGTATAGCTAGACTTGTTTAGATGTGTAATATGATATATCATTAGTTTTTCTATTTAACAATTATTTTTTTTTATTTCTGGAAATATATTTAATATTTACTTTCTAATTCTATGTAATTTGACACCTCAAAATTGTAATATCCTGATTTCTATTACTTTACTGGTTTTTTGTATTAATAAAAAAAAAGTATAAGTAGTAATTTTCTTTACATAAAGAAAAAATATTGATAACAAGTTATCAGATTTATACTTTCGAAAAATATTACAGTAAAAAAAATGCAATGTGGAAGAAAGTCAGAGACGACATTCGATCACGAATATACTGGAATTTTTTCAACAGGGTACCTAAAAATACTGTAGTAGTACTCAATTGAGTATCTGATCAGTACCTTCACGTATCCATTTACTAAATATTTTGTAGCAGGGTATTCGCCAAAGTACCATATAGTACCTAAAAGTACTTTAAAGTACTTAGGTACTCAAAAGTTTCTGTGACATGCTAGTAGCAGGGTACTTTTTGGGATACCCTGAACTCAGTACATTCTCTAGGGTATTTGACATAATTTAATTCTCTTCTTTTGTTTAATTTAATTTAATTTTATATTTAAATCAATTTAATTTGATTTGATATTATAGTTTATTTATTTAAATTTAAAAATATAAAAATTGTGACTTTTCGTATCTCGATAAGATACTTCATCAGACATAAAAATTTTAAGACAAATGACATGTACATACAAGCGAATTTTTCTTTTCTTTTAGTATTAGTCATACTTTTGATAGCGATACGGAAAAGGATTCAATCCTTAGCTAGCTATTACTATTACCGTCTTGTTTTCCGTATCACTATCAAAAGTATGACTAATACTAAAAGAAAAGAAAAATTCGTTTGTATGTACATGTCATTTGTCTTAAAATTTTTATGTCTGATGAAGTATCTTATCGAGATACGAAACGTCACAATTTCTAAATTTTTAAATTTAAATAAATAAACTATAATATCAAATCAAATTAAATTGATTTAAATTTAAAATTAAATTAAACAAAAGAAGAGAATTAAATTATGTCAAAGATGTCAACCTTCTTAACAAAACAAGAATTCAAATTTGAAAGATTCTAGTAGGTCGTTAGTTACTTAAAACAATTAAAGATCACAAAATATTTTCTAGATATGTAAGACCGAAACTGGACTCTAATTTACTGGAGAATGTGGAAAGAAGGGTTACAGTGGTTCATTTCGAAAAACTCTACATTTTTTTGCCGATAAAAAAGGAGACTATTTCGTTCTCTCTTAGATCATCCAAAATCGTGAGAAGAGGAGAAATAAAAAGCAATATCTAGCAAATCATCTGACCCGGTTCAACAATTTCGATGAGAAATAGCTTCGACTAAATTCCTTCCTTTCAGTGTTCGGACTCTGAAAACGGGTCAATTAATCTGATAGTTCTGTCACTTATACGTAGCAGAAAACTTAGACGAATACGTGTCAGTTAATTATAAGTGTACAAGTCCAATTTTTCTCTACTATTTTCATCGACCTCGAAACTTTTTTGTCCATCAGTCGCCCTAAGTGAAAGATCCAAAATATGAATAATCATTATGAAATAAAGTTTGTACAGTATGCTTCACGCGATCATTATGAATTTTTTAATCCAAAACTCTTTCAAAATTAAGTAGCCTCTTGCTGTTTCTCTGTTTACATTGCAATCAAATCACAGAACTACTGAAATATTCGGAATCAAGAACGAAGAACGAAGTGGCTATCACCGTTTTTTCGATATGATGTCTACATAGTTTTTATGCAACGCCCTTTTAATTACGATAACTAGAAGTTTATATCCGAAAACCTTTTACTCCTCCTTACAGACACCGATGGTTTTACCCTGTAAGAAGTGTAACAAGATCAAATCGCACTAGAAACCTTTCTTTCGATCACATCAGATATTCCTTACTTTTATTTGTCAAACTTTACTTACGTAAGAGTCAAAGCCAACTGACGAGTATTCTTTTCGGGGAACATGAATTCTGGATCTTGGCCCGCCGAGACTCACCCTCACCCTCGCCCTCAAGAAAGTACATAGACTTTTCGAAATAATATTAACCACCATGAGCATAGTTTGATTTACCTAACGAAATCATTTTTTGTATATTTAATTATTTGTCACCTAATTAGCATTATAAATAGTTTATCTTTCTATCAAATTTTCTTAAATCTAAAACAAATCATTATCTCAATGAATAATCACGTTCAATACTTCAGAAAGTGTACAATTCAAAAGCTCACAATCTAGTGAGAATCGAATGTAAAATTTTATCCAAAGAATCACCTTTTAAACATCTCGAAAACGTTGAAAAAAAACTTCAGGTGAAAATCTTTGAGAATGCAAATTGATTAAAAACACTTTCATATTTACCTGAACGATTAGCATATATCGCAGACGAATCTTTTTCGAGTTTAACATCTAAGTTAAAGTTTCATTCATTATCATTACATTCAAAACGAAAATATTCACATCATCAATCTTAAGGAAATCCGATGGTATAACTTATAGAATGGCTATTTGTGTCTAATGAAAGATGTGAGTTCGTTTCCTATCGTCTGCATCATGCATTTTACTCATTCTCTCGTAATGAATAAAATGTACCGTGTAGTACAAGCGGAGCTCTGAGTCGGTGGACAATCCGCCCATGATGTCAGCTAGATAATACCTAGAATGTTGAGAGATTAAATGATTAAAAATCAGTTGATACATCATAACTCTGTCAGCCTATTCACTCAACCATTTGCACTAAATAACAGTTGTATCTCTTATTGATAACTGCAACAGAGACGCTCGAGCAAATGAACATCCAATGCGTGCCAAGTAATGAAAATATTTTTAGTGTAGCGGAAAATATTATATCGCAAAGAGTATCAATTAANAATTGAGTTATATAGATACCCAGTCCGACTGGGTCACCCAGTCGGACTGGGTACCAGTCGGACTGGTACCCCAGTCGGACTGGGTACCAGTCGGACTGGGTGACCCAGTCGGACTGGGGTACCAGTCGGACTGGGTACCCAGTCCGACTGGGTGACCCAGTCCGACTGGTACCCAGTCCCCAGTTCTACACTGGCACTGGTGCATACCTATCTAAGGTCGATCTATTGTTTTGTTATTATTTGTTTTTTCCTTTTTTCCATCTTTTTGTGAACAGTTTAGGTTCTTCTATATTATTTTAAATAAAGAAAGTACGGAACCTAACAGTGTGGGAGTTATACTTCTCTATAATGACACCCAGATCCACACCCACACCCAGCCTATTCTCTCAACCATTTGCACTAAATAACAGTTGTATCTCTTATTGATAACTGCAACAGAGACGCTCGAGCAAATGAACATCCAATGCGTGCCAAGTAATGAAAATATTTTTAGTATAGCGGAAAATATTATATCGCAAAGAGTATCAATTAAAAATTTCTATACGAAAGAGTTTACTTTTTCTCTTGTCCCAAACTTCTTCTGTGTATTTAGACGATTCGCACAACATATTCCATTTGGCCGTCTGTACACTGTTGAACATAGCGATGCAACATTCGTCTGACTTCTCCTACGGCAAGTGTAAACGGTAGAGGTATCTCGAGGCGACGTGTTTCAATCACCTGATAGAGTCGCTCATCAATGTTTAAAAGAGCAGGAAGAAAATTCTTGCAGGCTTCTGCCAGAATCCACACCTCATGACAACTTAATCCACTTGTTATTGTTCGTTCAGCAATGGTAAGTGGTTTGGGATAGACATACTGTTCTTCATCAGCTGTTGGCTGTCGTTGTGCCTCACCTAGATGACCAGACAGACTCATTTGTATGGCCTTGCCAAGTGTCTCGAACATTGAATTGTGCGATCGGTTGATGATATCCTGAATTCCATATGGTGATTGGAGTTCAAAAAACTCTTGAACAAGAATATTACCCGTTTCATAATTCTTCGTTGTGTAATGCCATGCAATACCCCAACGAGGCAGTTGCTGTAGTATTGCTCGGGGGAAAATAGTGCTTCCTCTGTAAAGTGGTAATGGGCTTGGATGTCCGTTGATCTTGATCGAGCGATGAGCAAGGAAGCATTCGGTAAGTTTATAGGGAAAGTGCCAGGAAATGACAAGATCAGGATCGAGAGCTTCGAGAAATGGAACTAGTTGGGAGATACCAGTAACTGTCACGACAGGTGGAGGATCAATGACACTTGTGTATACTGCTCGTATTCGAGCAGCAAGATCATCGTAATTTTTTTCGTTCAACGAATAATTGTAACCAAGAGCAGTAGCTACAAGCACTACTTCACAGCCGGCTTGGCGAATGGTGTTGATGATTCGAATGAGCTTGTTGCCATCCTGACGAGAGAGCAGCAGTACCTTCTTCTGATTAAGAGGAGAAGATGGGAGCAAAGTTATAGTCGGCTGAAGAGTTGCCATATAGTTCACTGTTTTCGTTTACAATCTTATGCAACAACCACACAAAATTAATACTAAAGAGCTAAATCTTCTGAGAATGACTCTACTATTATCTAGAAGTATTGAAGATTCTACAGATTCATAAAAAAGCTAGTAGGAATGATTGCAAATATAACAGACAGTGTACGACTCAATCATTGAATACCTCTGAGTACGGGACATCTCCCAAAACATCTTCACTGATAAGTGACATCGAAGGTGGGCCAACAAAGCTGAATATTTGGTGACTTGACTTCCATTGAAATTTAAAGCGAGCAAACTTTCTTAATCCATTCGACTCGACCGATTCATTTTAAAACTCATAAAATCAAGAACCTATCGTAAGCAAGCGATAACGAAAACGATATTTTCACATACAGTACTAGGATCATGGAATTTTCAAGTCTTAGATGCTAGAATTTCGATTAGCGAATATGCACAAAATACTGTGACCCTCGAGAGGAACAGGACTTCAGATTAGCGAGGGAATGGCGACGAGTTTCCTCTCCGAAAAAATTTTCGATTTTCTGTAAAGTTTTCAAAATCCATAGTAAATTTGGACAGAAGGTGATTTTTTAGGCTTTTGGTTCTTTCTCTGATGCAAAGTTATATAAAGACATTTTCTACCGCATTCTAGCCCCTTTCACCTTCGGAAAATAATCGTGAACCCTGCACGAAAGCACTCTTCCGTACACCAACACTAATGTTTAATAGACGTAAGGCAATCCAAAAGTAGTGCCCCAGATATCTTATTTTCGTGTAGAAGATTTGAAGAAATTCTCTTTTTTTATCAGATGGCAGAGAAAACGAAGCTCTATTTTTCTGTGCTATTTAATCACTCTTCAACTAATATCATAAGAAAAAAAATTTGATAAGAACTGTTTTTGTGTAAAACTTAACTAATGGTTAAGGCAGATTAAAGGCTATGCTTTGCATTTCAATTTTCAATCACTTAATACGTTGTATTAAAACACAAAATATACCACAAGATGCAGCGTGAAAGGCTTTATAATTTACATAAGACCACTTATTTTATAGTTGCACTTTTTGTTTTCAAAATGAACAAAATTTTTAGCGACCAAATTTCCACCGTGCGAAAACGATATTTTTTGGTACAAGATGAATTCGTTTTTTCTTATTTCAACTTTTTATTACCTGACATCTTGTATTTAAAAAAAAATACATCAAAAGATGCAGCATGNACGATGATGTACAATTTCTAAAAAAATATTGTGAAATTCTTTCATAAGAGCATCGAAGCATAACTTAGGAATCTTAGAATCAATCCTTCAGTTTAGTATAGGGAAACACGCTGATATCTTGGCATAAGCATGTTGTTTAAATGAAAAATGAAAATCTTTTATTTTCAAATATCTTTATTTCTTTCTTCTTCTAATTCACTATGATTTTAAAGTGTGTAAAATGGTAATATCTTTTTCATATAACAGTTCTTGTGGTTTAACTTGGTTTGGTAAATCCAAAGTATGTTCTCTCTAGTCCTTGTCTTTACATTGTTGACAAGTGACTATCGTCATGCCGGACGAGTGAGAAAAACATACAGTCTATCTACAACTATTACAGGTTTGTCGAACTTCTCTCCCAAGCCGCGCTGGATATAAATAACACCTTCGTTTTTCTCGATCCGAATGATTGTTCACACTTAGTTCTTCGACGACATTCGAACGAAGACGATAACCAAGGGAGAATAAAGCAAGCTTCACTTTTGGCATGAGACGAGGTTCTTGACTGCGACGCTGGTTTTGCAAGACTGCTAAATCCGTACTGAGCTGTGATAAGAAGATACGACGGATATTTGTCCTTTTACTATTCCATGTAGCGTTTTGACACAACCAAACCGTCATAGCATTGAGTGCGGCAATATCAATCATATTGTAAAATACAATCATCGGCCATCGTCGAGTGATTCGTCTCACCGTGTTATTACCAATACATTGATCCTTAGCATCAACACTACATTTTGTCTGATTATAGTCGTGAATCACACAGGGCAATTTCTTCTCATCGTCGAATGTTTCAGCATGTGTATATAAAGACAATAGCTTGATATCGGCTTTTTTCTCCTTCACTTGATAGAACAGCAGCAGATGCGATTGAGAAAAATAAAACTATGATGAAAACAATTGTTTTCGGCATACTTTCAACTTGTTGGGCAGAAAAACACGCCTATGTTCAACAACTCCAACAGAAGCCATTTTGCGATCGAGTAGAGCTTTAGATAATTTAATATCCGTAAAATAACGATCAAACGTAATGCTGCGACCTTGCTTGACATTGTTCGACAGTTGATCAACTAAATTAAGAGCAACGGTGTAACTCAGGTTCTTCTGAACCATATTAGAGTGAGGGTGAGTTTTGAAAGAATTATAAGATTCAAAGCGCTATACGACGCGTTTCGAACCTTGCTTAAGGGTTCATCATGAGGTAAGTTTGGATTAATATAATCTTCATAAGTTGATCTCATCTCAAATGCAAAAGACAAATATAAAGGAGAATGAAAACATCGAATATTTATATAATGTTCTGAGAAAACGTCGAAGTTTCGCAGAGGTTCTTATAATGGGTGAATTAACAAGACAATTGCAAGCTGCTTTACGACAATCTTGTTGACGTTGGTTTATCCTCGGAGTACCAAGCTTATTTTTGGAGATAATAGCTCCAACGTCGATTATTCCTTGAAGAATTAGAAAAAAGTTTAACCGCTCATCCTCTTGATTATGGCTCGAAAACTTTTAAATTTTTATATAAGGATATCCAAAATGCATTAGCCGTTGTCGATTATTCTATGATAAAGCAACCGTCAGAAAAATTAAGTGAAAACTGCACAATCAAAACGTAAACGCTGTTCGCTTTGTGATCGTTCTAAAGATAGAAAAGTTCGAAATAAATGTTATTATTGTTCAGAACCGGTTTGTGATAAGCACTCTGTTCAACGATTTTTTTGTATTAACTGTTCTAAAGAAAGAAAAACTATAATTCTAATAATTTCTTTACAAGACTGAAGACAAAAATAATCTAATTATGGCAAAAATATCGATCCAGCAATCAAAATTATAGAATATAAATACATGTTATCATAATTCTTATTCCAAGCAAAAGAAAAGAATGATAGAGAGAACAAGATTCTTAACTCTACATCCGAAGTCTAATGAGTCATCCATTTTACTAGTTGAATAGTCTCAATCTATGGCGAGAACTTGTTTTAATTGGGTTACAACTATATCCAATTAGATAAGTAATGATCCATTCCATTGAAGACTAATAATTGGACTAGTTTGATATTTTCCGTGTTTTATTATAATTTACGAGGGAACATTCCCAGGTGTTGGAACGCTTTTCAGTCGGGACTTAGTACATTTTGTTGATCTTAGTGAGTTATGTTTATCATAAAAAAGGTTTATGCCCATGACCTGTTTCTAAGGGGATCTAACGTTTTTAGATTTATAGCTGGATATTTCCGGTGTATCTGAACCGCGTTGTACACAAATGATCTCCGTTTTTGAAGAAGTTTTCAGTGTTTGTAGAGCTTTTAACTCTGAGCATTTTGATAAAAAAATTGTTTCAAAATGCATTTATTTTAATGAAGATACACTCAAAATACTGCACGCAGTACGAAACCCAAAAACTCTGAGGAAGATTTTTCTTGAGCCTTTTTGGGTTTTTATTACTTACAGTACTTTGAATGTATCTCCATCAAAACAAAAGTGTTTTGAAAATTTCTTTTTATCGAAATGCTCAGAATTAAAAGTTCTACAAATGCTGAAAACTTCATCAAAATTGGAGATCATTTGTGTACAACGCGATTGAGATATACTGGAAATATCTAGCTATAAAACTAAAAACGTTCGATCTCCTTAGAAACAGGCCATGGGCACAAACCTTTTTTATGGTAAACATAGCTCACTAAGATCTACAAAATATACTAACTAGGGAACATTCCCAGGTGTCGGAACGCTTTCCAGTCGGGACTTAGCGCATCTTGTAGATCTTAGTGAGCTGTGTCTACGGTAAAAAGAGTTCGGGTTTCTGGCTTGTTTCTGAGGAGATCCAACGTTTTTAGTGAATTTCCACTATAGAGCCTGACATTTGCAACAAGGCCAGATTGTCGAATTTTGATCTGAAACTTTGGCCACATAAAGATGTCATCTAGACTAGTTTG
>CAJNSZ010000907.1:13282-44831 GCA_905329745.1 Rotaria sp. Silwood2 | reverse complement strand
GAGAGAAAAAAATTTTTTTTTGCAATCAACCGATTTATGTAGATAGAAGGTAAAATTCAATTAAAATATCGATATTTAAACTTAACAAGCAGATGTTTCTGTGAAGAATAACAAATGTTTTCAATAAATGAAAACTCATTTCTGTAGGATAAAAAAATTTTTTTATCAACCGAGACAGACAAAGAATTTCGATGATAATAACATTCAGTTGAGAAGAAAATCAAATGATTGAAAACATGTGATGAATCTCCAAATGTCACGTTCACTTTGTATCTCTTAACATCAAAGTATTCTTGAAAATTTCTTCATATGTTTTTATCAAGAATCATTTAATCTTATAATGAACTATGTGACAAAAATAGGGTTATGTGCGAATGAATGAAGACTCAATCACAGCTTCTTCAGCATTGCTTTTACTCTTTGTTCAGGAAAAGGATGCGGACTTTGAAAAGACCTTTCGTTTCCATGTCCATTTGACCATATGAAGTCTCTGATTTCATACAAAACTATTGAAGAATTTCCAAAAAGACATTATAATTTCAAATGATGCATTGTCTCATATTCGTGCTTCTCGAAAGCGCTTCGAATTTTCAATCATTCTATATGTTTATGTTTTAGTTTGCATGTAGTCATTCCCATCATTGCGAAAATACTTTTCGAAAAAAAAAATCTTTCTATATTATGATAGTGGTTAAAATTTTCTATCATCGCATATTTTCGTCCTTTATCTTCAATTAAATTCCTGAAGAATAATCCAAATTTTGTTTGACGAACACCAAAAAAATGAATTTCTTTATTTGTAAAATTCAGGGGAATTAATAATATGAAGCATCTTCATGGCATACAAATGGTTATTCTCAAGTTTGTTTCTACACTAATCATAAACTTTGAATAAAAAGAACATTCGACAATAAACAATTTATCTCTTAAAGTCTGTCTAACAACCGAATCAACGTAAGGTATGAGTGTAGTTGTGGGTGTATGGACTAGCCAACCACGGTTATTCTACTCACAGCCCATTATTTATTGTTTGTCACACCATCGCAAATAAGTGATTGAAAGCAAGAAGAATCATTTGAAAGGAAATAGGAATAGGTACTACGTTTTTTATTTGTCTCAATCATTTTGTGAACATTTATAGATAACTTTTTCTCGATGTTATGTTCCATTTAATTTTGTAGAAAATATCAATATTACTTTAGATTAATTCTGCTCATATTTGCTTTGCTATTTTACAATATGAGAATAAAGAAATTAGAATAAATAATTGTGAATTTATTTCTTGAATAACAATCACAGAAAAAACTTTTACAATAATATTTAACAAAAAAAAAAAGAAAATACAATGCATGATGAAATGCTTTTGGAGTTTGTCAATTTAGTCTAACCCATATTAATTGAAGCACTAATCTGGACACATCCCACACCTGGTTTTTTCGTTCTTGGTCCGGCTACCAAATTTATTCGTTTGCACGTTTCAACTGTTTTTGCTACACGTTTGTTAAACGATTTGACGTTCTTTTTCCTCAACCTCACTGGTAAAGCGAGGTAAACCTCGATAACGACACGTTATAATGCCTTCAAATTTTTCAACATTTGATTCCACATGTCGGTATATAGCCAGAAATACATATTGTCACATCTGCTGTGTAATTTATAACGAACATGATCAATTTTTACATCATGAAAATTCAAGGTCATACCATCCATTTTAACCAAACGAAAGACCAAGTTGCCCAGTAAATCTTTGCCCCGTGAAAAAAAAATGTTGACGAGCATTTGTCATTAAAATGATTCGGTGAAGAGAAGAATGATCAAATGCAGTTTCGATCATTTTATTACCGATCGACTTCGATTCTAACTGACTAGATATAGTGTGAAGTTAATCAGTTGAGACAGTATGGAAACCTAAATAAATACAGCAGCATGTTTTATCCGATTATATACTACATTACATAATATTTTATGACTGAGCAAATGTTTTTTTATTATCTATTTTGCCACTTGTGTTTTTTCTTGTGGAAATCATAATATCGAAAACTTTTTAACTTGCATGTAGTAGCTCAAAGATTCTAAGTGAATTCTTAATTCTCAGCACTATGTATTAAAATTTTGTCTGATCTCATTGATCATATTGAAATATTCATCTTCACACTCATTGCCATAGACGATGATAAGTGATTTAAGATTAAGAAACATTCCAATTGGAATAATAACATGTTCAATACGGAGTGACCTAACTTGATTGCAAGGATAATTGACCAGAAGAAAAGGTATTTCACGATCAAAATGCAGATGTAGTTGTTGACGTGGATCGAATATACATGATATGATAAATGAATTAAGATTGGAGGAAGATTGAAGAATTTCTTTTATATTGAAATATTCGAAAATGCTGAGAATCAGCTCGTCCAAGAGACATTCAAGTGTGGAACAAAAACTTTTATTGTATAAATTCAGATAACATATCAATATTTAGATAACCCAAGGTAAAATCTTACTTTGTTCGTAAGTTGTTCTGAGTCGTGTTGTTGGACAATAATCAATACTTTGTTCCGTGTTTTCGAAATCAAATATAACTATGCTACGAAAATATTTATACTCACAAGAATGGAAAGCAGAACATCTCATTTTATATTCATTCGTTGATCTGAAACAATGAACAGTCGATGACGAATACTATACATATTTTCTGTTGCTTTTTCTTTGGAGTATTGAATTATGAACTTTTCTATTAGCTAATAGCAAAAAACCAGAATCAAGGTCACGAGAATGAAGGTTAAAAGTCGTGTCCACTTATCCGAACAACTATGATTCTGTTCACTTTATGTTATGACAAAAGTCTATGTTTGTGATATAAGTTTAAATAAGTAGACATCAAGAATATTCGAAAGAAAGAAAAGAAAATATTTTCTATCATTGACTTAAACAAATTGATCAGAGTTTTTTTTTTATTCCGTAAAACTATTTAGAGAAGATATAAATTATGTGTATTCCTTTTCCTTAAGTCATTTCGAGTAGCTATTACAAGAAGCTTGTCAAATGACTGTATTTGTTTTCTGGTCCTCTTCAAACAAAGTATCCTCTTTGTAAGTTAGATAAATAATCTTTGCATTTAAAAACAAAATCAATTTAAAGTTCAATCATCTATCGAATGACAACGAATGTAAACAACATTAGATGATCCTATTAACCGATTTGGTTCAGTATAGAGAATATCGAAAAAAGATAGTACAAAATGAAGATATTTTATTAATATAATTAGATTCGATTTCGTCAAGGAACAAGAAAACTTCGGAGAAAAAAAGAGAAGAATTAAAAGACGAATTCTTGTTAAAGAATTGTTTTAAAGATTGATCGAATAGAACACGATATTCAACAAGAAGAATCTTAAGAAATCACGTGTTATTCAGTGTCAATATATTCACAAAACTTAACTGCATTTAAGAGACGTGTCGAAGATGACTAAAATGGGTGTGGGTATAGGTAGGGGTGTACCACTCACGCTCACGCTCATATGAGCGCTCATGAGCGTGAGCGAAGATAGTCTTAGGTCCTCATCTCCTATTATATGGAGATACCCTTAGGTCCTCATTTCCTATTATAAGGAGATATCCTTAGGTCAGTAGAGGGATGTAAGAATGCTACTGCCCATTCCAAAAAAGAAGGCGGGTGGATATTTTTTGAATAACTTTTGATAGGTACAAGATAGAAAGCTGCGATTTTCACCGTTGGAACGAGATATATCTGGAGCATCTATCCATATGAAATTGTTAAGATTCATTTCATTAGTAACTAGTGATCAATGGTCCCCTTGAACGAGTAGCCTATTGCTCTATGAAGATAGAATCAATTTTAAACTTTGAGGAGTGGACTAGAAGTGCCAACTCAAGCTCTACAAATCTAAGAAAGGCCGAAATTATGATTTCGATTCGTTCAAAGGTTATGAGCAAACTCCTAATGGTATTTGATCGAGTTTTTGTCAGTTTTACGTTGTGCAAAGTATTTTTCAAATTATCATTACTGATGTTTTCGATAATAACGAATCGATTGACAATGTCTTTTTTAATATGGAACAGCTCTTTTTCTATCAAAATACTATTACTAGCAATTGTACGATATTACTTTCATATGTTATTACACTGTTAAGTTGAAATACATACATCATATTTCACAAATACTTATCATCAGAAGGGTAATATCCTAAATTTCACTCTTTTAATGACGATTAAGAAAGGAAAAAAGAGGAGAAACACATATTGCTAATCGTCCACCTCTTCTGCTACCGAATTAACTTCTTCCTCTTCGTCGACCAATTGTTCTTCGATGAATCGATTAGACTTCTTGAATATGTGTTTGATCTTGCGTGTTTCATTAATAAATCCTATAGTGGTTGCTCTACTTACCCTAGTCAAACATCTTGTAAGCAAGATCTTGATCAGATCTTGAAAAGATAATTTGCAAGTGCATATCTTGGTTGTATCAGATAAATCTGTGCTTAAGATCTTGTTAAGATTGTGGAAAAGACATCGTTCACTAGTATCTTGTCACAAGATCTTGAGGAAAACAAAAAGCGACACCATTAGTTTATTGGCTACATACCGACTAGTCATTCACCGTTTTTTTTTTATGCATATAGAGCCGATACAAGTAACTTGATTGAACATACGAAACATACATTTTCAAAATACTTTTTTCTCTAAATTCTTTCTCGACTATTAATCATTTGAGAAAATGCTGATCTCAATCAATGATCAAGAGAAGGCCACCCTGAAGCAGTGCGATGGAGATCGAGCCATCTCTAGACCAGGCAGGTCCCACGATCTTGCTCGCTTTAGTTATTTGGAATAGGAATAATTAAAATGAAATAAATGGAAAAAAATGTCATAACATGATTTTACAGAAAAAAAATAATCAGTGCTCTGTATGATAGATTCGAACCACGCTTTCAGAATCTATCATGCATTGTGTCGCAAATCACGGCACACGCAACACGTATTACCTCAGTGTGTACCCAAGATCGCATGGATCCATATCTGAGATCTTATGAATCTGTGTCCAAGATCTTAAGTGTCTGCACCCAAGATCTGATTCAAGATCTTGGTGCAAGATAATCATATTATCTTGTACCTAAATTTCCAAGATCTGTTCACTTTTGTGTGCCTAAGATCTTGGTCAAGATCTTGCTTACAAGATGTTTGACTAGGGTATAGACGTCATCCATGGGTAGGCCAAATGTCCAACATCAGTAAGACTAAAGTTAACATTTTTGTTACGAACATAGTTTTTCAAACCAGCCTATGCTAATTCAATCTGATTGAACATGCAATGCGCGACCGGCAAGCTATGAAAATACGTTCATCAATATAAAAAATAGTTTTGAAGGAGTTCAACTAACGGTAAAATATCGACATTGTATTTTTTGGCTGCTTCATCGACCATGGAACGTTTTGGTGGTAGATTATAGAAAGCGAGCAGAAGTAACTCATCTTTAGTGGCTTTAAAAGTGACTCTGATATTATGATTTATTAACCATTGTACAACAAGATCTTTTCGCCATGCTCTCTTTGAATGGATAGTGTCTTCAGTAAGTTGATTATGCCAAGTCGCATTATCAATAATCAAGACAATCTTGACATGTTGGTCTAGACATGTCAACGATAACATTCATAGTGAAATGTTAGAAAGTATATTAACTAGCTGTCATCTCAAAAGAGAAGCTGTTCGATCAATCCAGGTCAGAAAGTGTTTCGAGTCCATACTATGATTCTCATCACATTCGAATATATCGATTGTTTCCTTGTGGAAACCCAATTCGTTTAGAAGAGCAGAAATCGCTAGTCGTTTTCCTATAATCATTGATTATCAGTTGAAATATAGGAGAAATAATGAATACCTTTATTTTGACGATGTCGCATTCGACCTATACCTGTTGTTCCATCAGTCCATACAAAACGCCTCTTCTCGTTTTTGTTGCACCATGTTTCATCATGCCAACAAATCTTAGAGCCATCGTTGCACAGTTCATCGATAGCAGCAAAGTAGCGCGCACGCGCAGCCATAAATGAGGGGGTATCGAGTGGTACAGCGACTTTCGATGTTCGGTTGTATACAAATCCAATTTTTCTCACCCAACGCCACAGATATGTTGTTGCCTGAATATGAAAAGTAGAATCTTCGGCCAGAATACGAACAAGAATTTTTTTGATGGTAGGATAGATTCGTTCGGCTAAAAGAGAATGAATATGAAATCTAAAACAAACGATCATATTAATATTACTCCTCTGTTAAATTAAACTCACCGAATAGTCTCTTGTTGTTGTTCGGTTAGAGGAGTTGATGAACGGCCAGAGTTTGATAGTTTCTGTGGCGAACGAGGGACAGAAACGCTAATTGCTATGGTGTTCCTGCTAATTATAGACGAAGATGATGATGATGATGATCTCGATCGTAAATTTCCTAGTCGACCAAGCACCTGAAGTTTTTGATTCTCTAACACCTGTTGTTCTTTCTCAATTTTTCTCTTCCTTTCTAGCATGTCATGTTCGATTTCTTTCATCTCACTCTTTAATCTTTTGACAGACCTCATAGAGATATCAAGCATAGATGATAGTCGTTCATTAACATTGAAGAGTGGAATTACTGATTCAAACTTTTCTTTTTCGACAAATTTCATGACATTGAACAATATTTGTTTCATGTCTTGAGAAAATTCATAGCCTTTAGGCAACTTTATAGTGAACGTCAACAGTAAAAATAACTATTCACAGCTGAAAATACGTTATGGTACAATCAGTAAGAGAAATATCCGAAACAGAACGTAAAAATACATGGGGCACTACAAAAGTTTTTTCATACAGCTCTTCTAGTAATGGTAATTTGAGGACATCTATTCCGCTATAATACTTAAACATATTTAGGACTATGTGCAAAATTTCAGCCGTCCACGCATTACCCATCGTTATACTTTTTCTTTTTTTTATGTCACCCTCGCATCACTTTCGATATGAGTTTTCAACTCTCACGTGAACAATTTCGCACTATGATTTTATATGATTGGGAAATTGGCTTAACATACAAGGATAGCCATGCCCGTTTGGTGCAGACATGGGGGAGCAAGCACCTTCTGATCACACAGTCTTCAATTGGTTTCGTGAATTTGAACGCGATAATTTTAGTGTTCAAGATGCTCCACGTTCAGGTAGTCCTTCAACATCTGTTAATGAACAAACAATTGATGCTGTACGAAAAATAATTGAAGATGAACCTCATTCGACGTATCAGCAAATAGAAAACATATTGGGTATCAGTTCCACAGCAATTAATTCGATTATTCATGATTATTTAAATCTAAGAAAAGTTTGTGCTCGGTGGGTGCCGNCTTTTTTTAAATATAGAACAACTCTTTTTCTATCAAAGTACTATTACTACCGATTGTACGTTATTACTTTTATATGTTATTACATTGTTAACTTGCAATACATACATCATGTTTTACAAATATTTATGATCAGAAGAGCAATATCTTAAATTTCATTCTTTTAATAACGACCAAGGAATGAAAGAAGGTGAGCAACATATATTGTTAATCGTTCATCTCTTCTTCTACCGAATCAACTTCTTCGTCTTCATCGACCAATTCTTCCTCGATTTCCTCAATAACTCGATCAGACTTCTTGAACGTGTCTTCGATCTTGCGTGTTTCATTAATATATCCTATAGAAGTTGTTCTACTTAAGACGTCATCCATTCGTAAGCCAAATGTCCAACGTCACTAAGACTAAAGTTAACATTTTTGTCACGAACATAGTTTTTCAAACCAGCCCATGCTAATTCAATCGGGTTGAGCTTGCAATGCTTGACCGGCAAGCTATGAAAATACATTCATCAATATAAAAAATAGTTTTGAAGGAGTAAAACTAACCGTAAAATATCGACATTGTATTTTTTTGCTGCTTCATCCACTAAGTAACGTTTTGGTGGTAGTTTATCGAAAGCGAGCATAAGTAACTCGGCTTTAGTGGCTTTAAAAGGGACTCTACTATTATGATTTATTAACCATTGTACAACCAGGTATTTTCGCCATGCTCTCTTCGGAGGGATAGTGTCTTCAGTAAGTTGATTATGCCAAGTCGCATTATCAATAATCAAGACAATCTTCACATGCTGGCCTAAAAATGTCAACAGTGAAATTCATAGTGAAATGCTAGAAATCATATTACCCAGTTGTTTTCTCAAAAGAGAAGTTGTTCGATCAATCCAAGCCAGAAAGTGTTTCGAGTCCATACTATGATTCTCATCGCATTCGAATATATCGATTGTGTCTTTGTGGAAACCCGATTCGTTTAGAAGAGCCGAAATCGCTAGTCGTTTCCCTATAAGTATAGACTATCAGTTGAAATAGAAGAGAAATAATCAATACCTTTATTTTGACTATGTCGCATTCGACCTATACCAGTTGTTTCATCAGTCCATACAAAACGTCTCTCTTCGTTCTTGTTACACCACGTTTCATCATGCCAAAAAATCTTAGAGCCATTGTTGTGTAGTTCATCAATAGCAGCAAAGTAGCGCACACGCGCAGCCATAAATGATGGAGTATCGAGTGGTACGACGACTTTCGATGTCCGCTTGTATACAAATCCAATTTTTCTCACCCAACGCCACAAAGATGTTGTTGCCTGAATAGGGAAATCAGAATCTTCGGCCAGAATACGAGCAAGAATCTTATCGATGGTAGGATAGATTCGTTCGGCCAAAAGAGAATGAATATGAAATCTTAAAAAATGATCGTATTAATATTACTCTTTCTGTTAAATTCAACTCACCGAATAGTTTCTTGTTGTTGTTCGGTTAAAAGAATTGATGAACGACCAGAGTTCGATAGTTTGCGCGGCGAACGAGGAACAGTAACACTAATTGCCATAGTGTTCGTGCTGACTATAGACGACGATGATGATGATGACGATGATCTCGATCGTAAATTTCGAAGTCGACCAAGCACCTGAAGTTTTTGAATCTCTAACACCTCTTTTTCCTCCTCCATTTTTCTCTTCCTTTCCAGCATTTCATGTTCGATTTCTTTCATCTCACTCTTTAATCTTTCGACAGATCTCATAGAGATATCAAGCATAGATGATAGTCGTTCATTAACATTGAAAAGTGGGATTACTGGACCAAACTTCTCTTTTTCGACAAAGTTGATGACATTAAAAAATTTTTTTTCATGTCTTGAGAAAATTCATAGCCTTTAGGCATTTTTCTAGTTAACTTGGACAGTACAAATAACTATTCACAGCTGAAAATGAATTATGGTACAATCAGTAAGAAAAATACCCGAAACAGAACGTAAAAATATATAACCCAATCTGCGTACTGTCCTAAACGTGTCGCTTCTGATCATAAGCATTTGTGAAATATGATGTATATATTGCAAGTTAACAATGTAATAACATATAAAAGTAATAACGTACAATCGGTAGTAATAGTACTTTGATAGANTAGTCAGGTTCCAACATCTGACTCGCTTGAATTATTTGGGACAGAAATAATTAAAATAAAAATAAATTACAAAAATATCATAACATGCTTTTACAGAAAAAAAATAAAAAAATGCGCTGTATGATAAGTTCGAACCACGCTTTCAGAAACCGTCATACATTGTGACCCAAATCATGATACATGCAACAAATTTTATCTTAGTGTGTATCCAAGATTTTATGAATTCGTACCTAAGATCTTACACATCTGTGCCCAAGATCTGTAGTCAGATCTTGGTACAAGATAATCCTATTATCTTGTACCTAAATTTTCAAGATCTGTTCACTTATCTGTATCCAAGATCTTGGCCAAGATCTTGCTTACAAGATGTTCGACTAGGGGATAGATCAATTTGATTCTTGTCTAGCAAGATATTTTTGACGAATTCACATAAAAGTGCAACTTTATCGCATGAGTGTTTGTTTTTTTTCGCTTTTGTCTTATTTTACGCAAGAACGCGGGACGAACATCCCATGTCGTCAATTTTTATCAAAAACCGCCAGTTCGAAGCAGTTCCTGTTTGTTTATTGATTCTTTTATAATTTTCCTTTGAAATTAATATATTTAGTAAAGAAAAAATCGATTGCAACTCAAAAAAGTTTGAATAATTATGCAACAGTAAAATTCTATCAAATGGCGCTAACGATTTTTGTATTGGTTAAGTTATCTCGCGAATAACTATTTTTATAACGCCATCTTTAATAAAAGTCTAAACTCGTAAACCAAGAAAATATAGCAAATGTTGCTGGTACCGACGGGTTCAGCGCATTTGCATGTATAAGATGCGATGATTTCAACATATTTTTAACGATTTTGTGAGAGTTTAAAAATATTCACACACTGTAATGCGAAAAAAAATTAGCTGGAGAACCGTGGTAAACCGAACGGTTAACCGCGGTTATCAGGCGGTCTTCCGACGGTTTGAGCAACATACGATAAATCATACACCGTTCGAAAGAGGAGAAGATTGTCTATCAACTGATAACAAAATTTTATGTTGAAAACGTGCTTATTGAAGATTTATCGAAGAAATATAAGAATCAACATTTTTCGCCGTTTTTCTGGTTTCAACGAAAAGTGCGGGCGTGTTTTGATGATGTCTCTGTTTTGTGTTGTATTATTCCGTTTACAAGCGAATTATAAAAGTCATTTATATACGATTGAAAAGAGGACAAAAAGCTCTATTTTTTGGTAAGACGCAGTTTTCTTTCAGCACCTGTGTATTGAAGAGAAATAGGGGTACACATTTTGTACCATTAGTTTTGCATTGTACGCTGGTTGAAAAAAGTCACATAATGCTTTCAATTTTACTATTTTAAGCACACTCATATACTTCGTGAATGGAAATCCTATTGACAGTTCTTGAATGTGACAAAACTTAACATCACAATGCATATGACAATGGCACAAATGTTATGAGATATTAAATACGATTGAAGTGAAAAAACGGAAGAAGATGACAGTAGTCATGACTCATTGATCTATGCAGAGTTATCACAAGTGGCCGATTTATTCACGTTTACGTGGTTCGACTCTTTCGTCAACTACACAGACTGAAAGCGGTTATTTCAGTGAAAAGTACGTCGATTGATTCACTTTCTTGTGATATTCATCTACATCAACAAATGTTAGAAGCGCTTCAAGAAAATACGACAAAAAATGTAGTTTCATATTTGTATTAACCAGCTGTCAAATATCCTTTCTGTTTAGGTTACTCTGACCGTTGCAAACCAATCAAGCACAACGCTCGACTCGATTTAATGTGTATTGTCTTGATCAAGATATAATGCAACTGATGATCTACATCCTGTCATTAATTATTTCAATGGACTGATAAATGCTTCTTATTTGAGTCAAAAGTCCAATACTTCTTCGCAATTTACAGGACATCTCAAGCAAAATGAAGAACAAGGAATCATCCTAAATTTCCTATTGTGCCCAAAAAGCTTTTTAGTCTCCGTTTTGTGACATTGTTTTGGCTAAAAAATATATAACTATCTCAAGCGGCAACTCTATCTTCTCGATGATAGTCTTACTTGCTTTTCCACACTCATTGTTCATGTGGAGACCTCGCATTCAAAATTGAACACAGACAGCAGGATAAGTGACTTCTATCTTGATCATAATCCATCCATCAATGAAGGATCGTTGTTTCGCAAGAAACCTTGTCGAATGATGAATCTACAAGAGCTCACACTATTTCTCATGCTGGTAAAGAAACAATTATTCATTGATGGCACTTATACGGCACAACTATGCATTATTTCCTAGGAAACAAAATGGTCCCAACATTCTAAATTTTTTAATGCCTTACATAATAAAATAATGATACCTACCTGAACATATACAGACACAGATAGCAAGTAGAAAACTATGGATGGTAGCCGGCATAGGAGAAGACAGAAACGATTTTTCAGAAAATTTATTAATTTTTTTATGGAAAGATTGTATAGGATGCCTTAACCGAATGATGATTTGGAAAGCGCAGGTGCAGAACATTTGTTTTTAAGCAAATGCTTCTAAAACCACATACATTATGAATGATCGATTCAGTTCACACAAAGATGGCGCTCCTGACGCATATATGCCTCGGCAGCTGCCAACGGGTTAATATTACCAGGTGCGTCGAAGTAGGCAACCTGTCCTTGTTGTAGCATAAGAATACGATCACTATTGACTACTGTATTCAATCGATGCGCAATCGTTAATATAGTGCGTTCACGAAACTTTTCAGCAATCACCTCTTGAATCATCCTGTCAGTGGCATGGTCGACATTTGCTGTAGCCTCATCAATCAGTAATATGTGGCTCTTCTTCAAAATGGCTCGAGCTACACAAATCAGTTGGCATTCGCCAGCACTTAAATTGGTACCTGATTCAGCTACCAACAGATGGAGTCCATCGGGATGGTTGCGCACCAATTCTTTGAGTTGAACCGCTTCAAGTGCTGTAAGACATTCGTCATCTGAGAATTGTCCGAAGGGATCAATATTGTATCGAAGTGTACCACAGAAGAGTATGGGTACTTGTGGTATAACACTTAGATGAGAACGAAGATGGTCAAGTGAAAGACGTCCGATATCAATACCATCAATGAGAATGGTTCCGTTGATTGCTGACTGGTCGACAAGTCGAAAGAGAGCTTGAAGAAGTGATGACTTTCCGGCACCTAGGCGAAAAGCAGATGCTGATAAATGAGTGTCATCAAAAGAGCAATCACACATTCCAATTCTCAGGATCCTTTGGAACTGCACCATGAATCATTGATGCACAGAATAAAATATTCTTCATAAAATGCCGCTCCTTATCAACGAATCACTTAAACTAAACGTTTGAAATCATGTACTGACAGAATTAGTCTCATATGATATGTACCTGCTATTTAGACACCGATTCATTTTTCAATGCTAATACCCGCTTTCCCTCAGTTTAAAGACAGTCACTGAGAAAGCACCACAAAATCAGAACAGATTATTTCTTATGAACTCAATGCAGTATAAATTCATGTATCCGTTTCTGATCGAGTTTCTTTCTTCTCATTAGGAATGCTCTTGATATAGATTGTCCAAAGTAAAGCGCTCATACCTGTCCGACCAATAACTCCAATCTTTTCCTTAGACTCAATTCGTAGATTAAGATTTTTGAGTACCGGATCAAGTTCTGGTCGATAGCGAAAAGTGTAGTCTTTAAATTCGATAATACCATAAGAAGGCCAATCATTTGCTGGTTGAATAGGAACAACGTCCTCATTACTGTTCCATAGGCTTTCTGGTACAAGTTGACCATATTCATGAATACGTTCTGCACTAGTCATGAAATTTTCAGCTTCAGCCGATTGCCGTATAGACCATTGAAAAAGACCTGTCAAAGTGATACAATAGCTGATACTGAGTGCTGCTGCCGACGGATCGATTCGATGGCGCAACACTACTGCAAGAATAGCAGTAACCAAAGTGAGTAAGGATGCCACAAGATCGAGTCGTAAACCAAACCAACGTGCAGTGGCAAAGAGAATGAAGTATGCTCGTGAATTAGTATCAATTCTTTCCATGAACATATTCAAAAAATCTCCTTGGACATTAAAGGCACGAATACTAGTGAGTCCATCTAATGACGATGAGAATAATGCATAAATTGGACTACGCGTTACATTTTCAAGCCGTTTAAGTTGACGACTCGAACGCAAGTAAAATCTACGAAGCCACAAAACTATGGAAACCAGTGGAATGAGAATTAGAAGCACCCAAGGGTTGGTCATTCCAATGATTGTAATAGAACCTAGAGTCATTAGTAAATACTGCATAGTGTCGATTAAAGCCAAAGGCAGCGATTCGTCTAACACTTGTTGGTCCTTGCTTGCTCGATTCAATATTCGTCCACTTGGATTACTTTCAAAGAAACGTAACGAAGTATATAGGATACCTTTGAGCATTCGATTGTGAAAATAGGTTGAACCACGCAGCATAATATAGAAGATATAACCAGTACGTATTAATGCAACGATCAGTGTAGCAAATACAGCTCCAAGATAGATGTAAGCATAAAGTGGTGATCGTTGTTCATTTTCATCTTTACCAGACCACAAGGCGAGCCAATTATTTGTAAAATCGTACATAGCTTCGTTAGCAAGCATAATAATTATCATAAGAAGAAAGCCAAACCAACGTAAAGGTGGTGAAGTAAATATCTGTAGCCAAACACTCCATTTGATAGTACCATCAACTATTGCCTCGCTCTTTACAATCGAATTCATATCAGTTACAGCAATACTAGGTATCCAATCCGTCTCCTCGTCATTAGATGAATCTGTTTCTAATGTATTATTCGATCGCTCAATTACAGGCTGTTGTTTAATATATAATTCTTCAATGTGACCATTCGTTAAGAGAATCGTTTGATCTGTTTCAACTAAAAAATGTGTCTGGTGTGTAACTAATATCCGAGTCTTTCCACGAAGGAGACTACGAGGACCAATGCATTGATCAAAAATGGTATTGGCCACCTTGGGATCCACGGCAGCAAGTGGATCGTCGAGTAAATATAAGTCAGCATCAGCGTAAAGAGCACGAGCGAGCGATATTCGAGCTTTTTGTCCCCCACTCAAATTGACACCTTTGTCGCCAACGATCAATAGATCGCCGACTTCACCGAAACTCTGTAGATCGATATCAAGACAACATGCCTTGATTACATGCTTGTAACGTTCTTCATCCATTGGCTTGCCGAGAAGAATATTGGCTCGAATAGTGTCAGTAAAGATCCATGCCGATTGTGGGGCGTAGGAAATCGAATTAATATATAGTCTCAGCTGTCCACTGATAAGATTGATCTCACCAAGAATAGCAGCTAGTAGCGTTGATTTGCCAGCACCGATAGCACCTTTCACTCCGATCAAGTCACCTCTTCTGGTTTTGAGATTAAGAGAGAACAAAGAAGGGGTATCTTTCCAAGAAAATGATGCATCTTCCATTATGATTGCATCATCTTCGTTGTTCTTTTCCACTTTTTCATGCTTATTCAACAGCATATCAAGTTGCATAAATTGATTGATCCTTCTTGCAGAAACACGAGCTTCACTAAATTTTTCAATCGCTTGTGGCATCGCAATTGTCACTGGAACTCGAACCATGACGAAGAAAGCTAGTGTTGAGAATATATTTTCTGGAAGCAAATTTCGACCCATTAACCAACTACCACCGAATGTAGCAAGAGAAATCAAAGGTAACGTTGCGAAAGAGAGAGCAGTGTTAAAAGCTCTTAAGCAGCTCGCTTTGTAAATGTTTGATAGTTCACGTCGACGTATCTCACGTACTCGTTGTTCCATGGCTTTTTCCCAATTGTACATTTTAATAATTTGACATCCGTTGATAAGTTCATTGATCGTTTGTACACGCCTGTCTGTACATGCCATTGTAGTCTTTCGGTATCGGCTAAATTGTCTACTGAAAACGAACTGTATAGGTACTAATAAAATCAGTACTCCATAGCCAAATAATGTTGGTAAGCCAATGTACCACCAAAGGAAACCAAACGTTACAAGAGCCTCCAAAGGTACTAGAACTAAAGTATGCACGAAGCTACTCAATTGTTCAAATTTACCGACATCATTTGCTACTAAATTAATGATCTGAGCAGGAGTAGTCTTGTGAAGAGCTGCAGTATTGATGGTCAACAAGTGCTTATAGATGATAGATGATAATGTATTGCGAACTCGCATACCTATGCGAGCATTTCGAAAGAAGATTTGCTGATGAATCATTGCTTGTAGAATTTGAGAAATGCAAAGAGCAACTGCGAATAGATAACCAGCGTAGGTAGGTAATCCTGATTGACCTTTAATGTAGAGAACAACATAACGAATAAGCAATGGCTGTGCCATATGAACCGTGATAAGGGGAAAAACGAGCAATATGCTCATTATAAAATCCTTATAAAATGTTCGTATAAATATGTGCCATGTACCTTGCCAGTTAGAACTATATTGATTTACTCTATTCAATAAAACTGGACATTTATCGTTGTCAGAAAGATCGTTAAGATCATTGTCAACAAGTGTACGTTTATTACCCAAAGAGAGGATTGGTGTTACCCATGACAATAGTGGTAATTGTATCCATCTTATACATGACGATTGAGCCCAATCCAATCGAGATGATTGTCGTTGTTCACCTAGAATATATTCTTATCAAAGTGTGTGTACGTGTGGTTTTTTTCTTCTGTACAACGAAAGAAAAATGAAAAAATCTTTCTTAAGTTTTCATATATACATACTCATGTCAATTAATACGAGAAAATTGATCTGTCATCATCAGTATAAACTTGCTTTGTATCCTTGCTATCTTCTGAACTTCAGGTAAGACTTTGTGAGGATTGCAATCTTAGGAGCTGTTATTTTAAACATAAAATTTGCCTTATCATATTTTCTGATACATTTTTCTCTTATTCCTTATCATTCTCATATAAGCAGTTCTTTGCATGCATACGTTGCTACTCTTGTTGTATTTATGATATAAAAGAGATACGAACAAAGGTCATTATTTTCTTTTTGCAGACAGGAAAAATGCTATTTATTTTTCTCTAGCATACACTTCAAAATATAGATGATCCACAAATAAATAAACTCTCAGACGTCAAACAAATTGAAATGAAGACAAAAATGTTAATACGTATATGTTTATTTCAGTAGCTTGTACGCACATTTTAACACATCCAGGAAACTTTTAATGATGCGCAACATATGCGTTTCTCCTTGCAGTCTTTTTTAGGAATGCTCGATATAAAATTAAATTTCTTTTTCGCTTTTTGACTTATTCTGGCTATGTAACATTAGCTGCAAGTTTGTGTCTTAATCTTAGCTAATTTTTGCACAAAAAATAAACTAAGATTATCATTTACAGGATGAGAGTGTGAGTGTTCAAAGAATTGATGGAATGAAATGGTCCTGTAATCAGACGAAAACTAAAATAGATAGATTTGAGAGTCGAATAGAAGAAAAAAATGAATGAAAACGCGAAGAATTGAGGAACGAGTAGAATCAGAGGAGAGATCGAGCGAAAAATAATACTATTCGAATGTTTGTTGACTTCCAATAAATGAATTTACTGTAGAATGGAATTGAAAAATGAAAAATGGCACTTTCCGCTCAACTTTAGGAAAACGTTCGCCAATGAAAGTGCTTCGAAAACTTTTCTAACAAAATTTTGATGACGACTGCTCTTTCCGCTCGTCGTTGAATGAAAACTTCGCAATTTGTTTCTATCTTATTATTAGAATTCTCATCCCACATTTAGGAAGTTTTTTGTGTATCAAAATATTCATTAAATTATTTGTTGATCTTTATGAATAAATCACGGCAATATCACTGAGCAATGTTTCATCGAAAATTTCCTGCTAGATTTGATGAAATTGTTTTACAAAATATGCTAAAACTAGCATAGTTATACGTAAAATGTGCTAGAGTACTTCAATCAAAACTATGTCTTCTTGATGTTTTCTTTGTTCCCCTATGAATATAATAGGTTCAGAAGATATTATGCGTCGAATCTAAAAATGCTGCTGACTTTCTTTGTTCGTTCTATGAAAGAAAAAGTGTATAAAAAAAATCATCTATTGATATTGTCTGTTATTTTGAAGATTGTGTGGAGTAAGCTTACCGAAAATTAGCTTTATAATTAAATATAAAGTGTTAACATTTTCTGTGTTGGTGAGTTCATACAGAAAACAATTCACGTTACCGGTTCTTCTACTTTATGATCTTTTGGGTTATGGTTAAGATGTGAGAGTTCTTATTCTGATGCTTTTGGTATTAACTATCAAACTATTTTATCCGCTGGCCATTTAGACTTATTGTACTATGTAACTCTTGTTCCATACCATCTCCGAACTGTTCTGCAATCTTTGAATTTCTGACTATTTTCTAAGTCTTCCATCTTCATGCTTCTGCTACCTCTTCTTTCGTATCACTAATTTCTTTTTCTAATCTAGCTAATACTTGTTTTAAACTAACGAGGGAACCACCCGAGGTGTCAAAAAGCTTTTCAGTCGGGGATATGATGGTTAGATAGGGCATAGCTAGGAGTGATATACCCTAAGTTAGTTCGTGCCCAAGTTGCTTCTAGCAGGAGTTATGAAATGTGAAATTTAGGTATAAAAATGAATCAGGGAAGGTTTTCTCCACTATTGTAAGGACAAAACATAGTGTTATTCGGGCCGATTATGGGGNAAAATTGTAGTATCACATTGCTTTTTCCAAGAAAAAATGCTTTTAAAGAAAAACAACTTTTTTCATGTTTTCTGTGAGAAATCAAGAAATGGCCTCTTAGACAACTTTGTAGAGCGGGTCAATGCTGCCACCTTTTCAAATCCAAAAAGCAGAAAATCACAGAAATTCCACCATAAAAAAGCAGGGAAAAAAAGCAAAAAAGATATTTCTTACCTAAATCTACTATAAAGCTTATATTCAATATAATAATTAAAAATTGTATATCAAATTTCAATTTTTTTAAAAAAGATCAAGAAAAACAAATAAATAGAATTATTAAATACACTTTCTTTTGAACCCATACTTTTCATCTGATTTAATAGCTTTTAACAAATCTTGATTAGATAAAACATGTTTATACATTTCAATGCATTATAATGATGAATTTCAACGCCCTTTTAATTCAGCTAATAGAAGTTCAATTGTCATACAATTCCTTTTATCATTACATAAATATTTTAATTGTGAAAAATCTGACTCAATATAAGCATTACTGCATGGTAAAGAATACAAAAAACATACGAGTTCCTTGAAATTTAGAGATGGAGTAAGAGAGAACATATACATCCAGAACTGATCAGATCTCACAATTCTGCTTCCTAAGTGATCAGCATCATCATCATTTTTTTCTTCTTTGCATCCATTTGTTACTGCTATATCACCTTGTTTACTAATAAAAGCCTGAACTTGATCAAAAACTGAGATACGTCGTTGTAAGATTATTTTTAATGTTGATTTTATATTTTTAAATTCATCAAATATACAATCATCACTCAGGCCAATTTTTTTTATAAATCAACACATTGAATAACTTGATTTGTACGAATCAGACGAATAATGATAATAGTGACAAAAGAGAAACAGGTAAAGAATGGAATAAATATAAAAGATATACATTTGATTCTTTTTTAACCACTAGAAAACACGAGTTATAATAGAAGTAAAGCTAGGATAAGATAGTAATATGAGTGATTATTAATAAAAATTAATTTTTAGAATTCGAAAAATGATCATGTAGAAGAGAGTTATTGATTAAAAATATGAATAACCTAATATTAACACATTCACCACGATTCAGTTTTCTAAGGGAAAGTCTTCGAAATACCTATTCTTGTCAATAGCTAACTTCTAATAAATACGCGGAGCAACATTTTCACTATCGTCTACAGATGATTCACCATTCTCTTCCTCATATTATGACGTATCATGAGTCAGAGCGAAACTTTTTCCAGTTTTTTCCTAGGACAAATGAAGCGGAAACTCTCTGATCACAAGTTAGAGGAAATAAAAGGATCTGCGCACAACGTTCACAGACGCTGAACTGGTTGCTATGAACAAGCCACGAAGTAAAAATCAAGGGAATCGAGCTATACAGCAGCAAAGAAAGTAAAAACTTTATGTGCTGACTTTGGCTAAGTTTTTTTGTCTTGAATGAGCCTCGTATTAAACCTCTGTGGTTTCGTACTAAACCTGAATGGTCTGAGAGTTTCTTCCACGGAACTCTAGGGGTTTCGTATTTTCTTACGGAATCTTTTTTTGCACTACGGAACTTAAAAAACGTTTCGTAGGAGAAGGTTCGGCCCGTGTATCGAGGGGAAGAACCTTTAAAGGTTTCGCAGAACTGAATAATCGTTTTTTAAGCATCTCCAACCATTTCGACGCTATTTCTAAACTGCCGAACTTTTTTTGGGGGTTTAGTAGAAAACCAATTTTTTTACAGTATTGTATTTACTTTATTAAACCAATGAATTCTGACCACTTTCTAAGACTTCATTTTATATTTCATGATAAGCCCATTTTTTCATGCCTGGAGTCCCCTCAGGTGTTCAAAAAAATTTTTGTTTTTGTTTCATTCGGGAGACTGATAAACTGATAGATCTTCATGTGTTGATCATAAATATCGCAGTCTTTTTCAAGACTCATCGAATAATAAGAAAAATATTGAACATAGAAGATAACCTCAAAAACTAGTTTTTGGCCTATAAGACCATAGATATCTCTCTAAAATTCCATGAAACTATGCTCATTCGGTGCAGAATTTTTTTCTCTATCGGAATATATAAAATGCTTTTGACCAGAATTATACTTTTGCATCGATAACTAACGAATACTGACCCCAATGAGCCTCTATGCTCACTAATAAAGGGTTTTTTGACGCGTAGAAAGCATAGTTTGCCCCAGTAGGTCATTGAGAATTTTTTATTACTAACTTAATTCAATGAGCTCGTTCTAATAGATATGTTTTTGGCTTGAAATTCCAGAGTAGAAAAATAGCCGAAAAAATCATTATTACTAAGCATAGAGGCTCATTGAAGCCGGTATTCGTTAGTTATCGATGCAAAAGTATAATTTTGGTCAAAAGCGTTTTATATATTCCGATAGAGAAAAAAATTCTGCACCGAATGAGCATAGTCTCAAGAAATTTTAGAGAGATATCTATGGTCTTGTAGGCCAAAAACTAGTTTTTGAGGTTATCTTCTATGTTCAATATTTTTCTTATTATTCGATGAGTCTTGAAAAAGAATGCGATATTTATGATCAACACATTAAGATCTATCAGTTTATCAGTCTCCCGAATGAAACAAAAACAAAAATTTTTTTTGAATACCTGAGGGGACCCCAGGCATGAAAAAATGGGCTTATCATGAAATATAAAATGAAGTCTTAGAAAGTGGTCAGATTTCATTGGTTTAATAAAATAAATACAAATTTCGCTGTTGTGCAGAACTATACACAACTTTTAGTGGATGTGTTGTAATTAAGGGAAATAAATGCGAAAACCTCGGATTTAAATCCGAGTGTTATGTGTACTTCAAAAAGTGAGAAGGTATATTCACTGTGTTTTTGGTCACTAAATTGTAAGGAGAAAATACACGGGTGCTAAGTTAACATGGACCACACTATATGCAACCCTCTCCGGTGACCACTGACTCTACTCTCACAGTGATATTATATCTTTAGAAATCACAGGAATTGAGTTCAGATTCGTTTTTAGCTTGGAAAAATGGGTAACAAGAGTTATTTTTGAATGGATTTGCGTTTGTATCTAGCAGGATTATGATCGTAAGCAACCTCATCAATCTATAAGAGATATATCAGAGGTACAGCCATCACTATTTTCCTAATAGGTCACCAATATTAACAATTATAGAGTAAGGGTTTTCACCTTTCGATAGTCCTTTTGACTAGCTACAAAATCGGGCATTTGGGAAACCACAAAACTACTGGTCATCTCAGACACATCTAGGCAATTTGCTTTCAGGATGCAGTTTTTGTGCATTTTGAGATTTTTTTCAGGCGATGTTTTGTTAGAAAGCTATGATTTGGTTCAAAACTAATATCAGATTCGGAATCAGCGTTAAAAGCTGAGTCGATTTATATATGTTGTGAAGAATTTTGAGAAAGATATTTTTTTTTAAACCCTGTACTCTCCCTCAAGGATGTTCTTCTCAATAATGACAATTTTTTCGATAACTCAGCCGTTTCTTGACAGATCCTTCTCATCTTCGAACTCGACCGAGACATTGTTCAGACTGACTGTGTAGAAAATTTCATCATGATCTGGCTCTCCTTTCGAAAATTATCGTGTATACGGCCGGCCGGACATACTGACCGATTCTAGAGTGTACTCACTTTTTGAGTACACAAAAATTAGCTAGACGTCGTCATTAGGATCACTTCTTAAAAATGGATTTTGAAAATTTTTCTTATTACATTTTACATTCTCCTAAAACAGGGTTAGTTTTTCGTGAACTCCTAGATACTAGTAGAGTTCGACGCGCTCTAAAAAATTGTCTAAGAGACCATTCCTTGATTTCTCACAGAAAACATGAAAAAAGTTTTTTTTCTTTAAAAGCATTTTTTCGCTGGAATTTTGCTGGAGTCTCGTTATTAGGGTCAATGATTTTGCTGGGCGTCGTTATTAGGGAATCGAACCTTAATAACGACGGTTGGACCCTTTCATCGTAAAGCACTAATTTCTCGATCATAACAAGTAAGTAAAATGAAACCTATATATCATTGGAAAGGGGAGACTTCAAGGATTCTCCAAATAAAAAAGTATTTTTAATTGAATACACAATAGGTGAGAACCAAACGAAATAAGGTGAGACAAAATTTTCCCGTCGTTATTAGGAAAATTGACTGTAGCTCCCGCAGAAGAATCCATTCTGAAAAACTTTACTCTACAACGTTTCTTTTAATTAAAGAACCAAGGACGAATCTAAAAAAAATTACCAAACCTGTTATCGATAGTTGTTGATGCACTGCATTTTTTGTATTTCTTTGTTAGAAATCGATCTATGCAGCTCAAAATAATTGGGAAATCGAAACTTTCCAAGTCGCAATAGCGTTGCAAGAACTTTTTTTAGAGGTGTTTAACCTTTGGCTGTTCCTCGCTCTTAGATTCATTCGGAAAAATGTATTCAGTAGAAAATTTGTAGTTCAAATATTGCTCTTTCCAACAAAAAAATCTGATTAGTTTAGAAGTTGACAACATGATCTAACATAACTTGAGATTTGTTCAAAGAAATTTGTACCACATATTATATTTTGCTCAGGTTATGGATATTCCAAGTCTTTTTGTACAAAATATTCGTTCGAGAAAAAATTGTTTATACAATGCTCTTCAAAATGAAATTCTCTACAAAATGATGAATAAATCGGTTCTACAGACGTATACGCATAAGTACTCAAGCAATTAGTTTCTCAGTGCTACTGTCGTCACAAAGCCCATACTCTCTGTATCGTGAAAGTGAGGTTAACTTTTGATTGTTGTAGTACCAAATTATTCGAATGTCTGGAAACTAAGATGCAACAGTTGATAAGACTTTTTGCCTAAGAACGTCTTTTCTGATGGAACCAAATTTGCGGGTTATCGTCCAGAATCCTTTTGACTGTCCTAGCCTCATCTTCTCATCCCCAAAGATCGATACAGATTACAACTGATTACCAATACAGACATAGTAAATGGCTTGATTAAGGCGCGGGTACTGATTACTTCGTCTTTTTTACTTTTGAGATTCTTGCATGGAAGCAACCTTCCTTGAAGTATTATGCTAGGCTCCTACCGACAATAGACATGCGAGTCATTTTTACAATTTTACTTAGAGGTACTAATAAAGGTGATGGACAATTTGAATCATTCTGAAAGGCTTTCTTTGAACGATCCATGATATGCGAAGTTGGACATGCATACTCGTCTTTTTCCACGTTCAAGATACTTCATCTCTGCGAATACAAACTGTGTATCGTGTTTCATATTCTAATTTCTTAAACAGCCGTATGAACAACTTTTATTTTCAAAATTGACCAAGGATATTAGACAAATTAATGTAAGCCTAAAGTTGAGAAGGAAAAATCGCCTGTAGCAGATTTATTCCTTTATTAGATATACAAGTTCATTGGTTTCACTTGAAATGGTTCAATTAAATACAACAATAATACTTAAAACCAATCCAGCAGTAGGCACCATCACCAGACTTGTCGACTACTATGGTTGTTGTTCTTGGCGGACAGCCAGCAGTGATAAAACAAAGCGGTGCGTTTCCTGTCCAAAAACATTTGCGACCCGATGGCTCCAAATAAACTTGAAATTTTTCTCCTTCAATGTTAACTTCATAGCTGAGAATTCTTTCTTTTGTAGTGTGGACATGATAAAATTCAGCCATCATAACCAATATGATAAGCCAAAGCGTTCCGTGATTTTGCATTTTGTATGACTAAAATAATGAGAACACATGTAACGAAAATGTAAGTTAGATGCTACATGTACCAGAGGTCAAATCGAATCGGGTTTTACTGGTGTGAGTTCGAGGATTGGTTAACTTCTCGGTTGTTAAGATAAATGAAACCTTCAAGGGGAGTTTCATGGTGCAGGTCAAAAATGCCTGTCTTAGAAGTTTAACCAAGACGAATGAAAATACACACATATGAAAAACAGTAATCAACAGCAGAAACCACGAACCAAATAATCTGTACAGGGTGTCCCAAAAATCCGAACGGATAAAAAAATTGAATATATTCATCGCTCTTTCCTCAAATGAGCTTTTTTTTGTCGTTGATAGAGGATACTTTAAAGTTTTGTTTCGTAAGAAAATTGTTAACAGATACTAGTTTCAACCATCACTTTTAACTTCGATATCGAAATGTATGCTTTTTCGATTTCTCAAAAAATGCTTTCGAGGAAGAGTCGCCGAGATGATTTTGAGCCCATATTATGATTCTAAGCTTTTTATGGCATGTTTTTCCCATTGCTAGAGGACCATTGGAGTATAAGACCTCCAAAAAGTTTATGCTCTTTGGCAGTTTCGACTGAAATATGGAATTTTTAGTAGATTATCTCCCTGATGACTTCAATTCTTCGAAGAAAATTAAGGTTTCGACTTTTCACATGAAACTTTAGTCAAAACGAGATCTAATTCAAGCTAGGTTTTGAAGAAAGTTTTAGAATTTTCGGATATAGTTTTATCGGAATGTCAGTTTTGTAAATTTCTCACAGCATCGATGGAAAAGCGCTTAAATTTTGAAAAATTCATATTCCGAAAAGACTATACCCTAAAATTCTGTAACTTTTTACTGAAGCTGGTCTGAGTGAGGCCCCGCTTTAGCCCAAGTTTCATGTCAAAATAAATCATCTAGGTAAAATTTCCTTCGAAAGTGCTGTTTTATAAATCGAAATTGTGTACATTTCGATATTGAAGTCAAAAATGATGGTTAAAAATAGTATCTGCTAACGGTTTTCTTATGAAACAAAACTTTAAAGTATCTTCTATCACCAAGAAAAAAATCCACCCATTTGATCAATGGGCAATGGAGATATTCAATTGCTTTATCCGTTCGAATTTAGGGCACACCCATTACTATTCAACCTGTAAGGAAACTGGTATGCTTCAATTATAGTTACAAACATACATACTCAGCAGAAGCATTAAAATGCAGAGCAAAAATATAACTTTCTATGGAAAAGATGACTAAGAAAAATGTCTGAATCGTTTTTCGATGAGAAAAGTGCTGTAGCATATTTTCACTTTTTAGGAGCCTAGCAGTGGAAGGATTAAAACTGCTTGGTAATCTTTGCTTTTCCTAAGAAAGAACGATTATCAGAAATGAAATAATGATTCAGTTTAAGAAAAAAGTTGTTCGCTTCATCGTTCTACCGTGTATATGGTAAGATGAAGGTTTCTGAAGAAAACACTTTGCTATGGAAAAAGAGAAATGAATTTCTGATTTTATTTGTATGTGGCATGCAAATGATCACATGGAAGGAAATGGAGAAAGTACCTCGAAACAAGAGTACATCGGTTTGCACGTAGAGATCAACTCCGTCTTTGTTTGTCGCTTATACTTATTTGGTACACAAAGAGCGCATAGCCTGTACTAGATGATCAACGAAAAAAATATATGAATTCGATAAACGAATATGCTTTTTCTCTATTTTTCACTTGTCCATTGGCGTTACAGTAACAGAAGAAAATAAATAACTTCGCTTTAAAAGCTTAGGAAAAATTTTTTTGTTCTATGTGTTTCAGTTTCTAAAGAACTATATACATGTATAATCGTATAAGATTACTGTGATAAAAAAACATGTTCACTTTTTCCTTTAGCGCCATATAAGTTCTAAAATATTATTTTTCTCTAAGACCTTCGTTCCTCTCTTCATCCTATACATATAAATAAAGATTACCATTCATCTATCTAAAGAAACATTTTTTTTGTTTTCTATCATTTTGTTTATTAGTAAAAAGCTCTTCTCGACACTACTTATGCATTTTCTCCGGCATATCTTATTTTGCACTATATAAACTAATTCTTCAAATGCCTTTAATATATCATTCAGATACGTACAGTATCATAAAACAGTATAAAAAGAAAACAATAATAGCAATGATGAAAGAGAGAAAATGAACAGAAAAGAGATCACGAGCATCAGCATAGTAAATCATCGCTTCTAAATCTATAACTTGGAAACATTTTTCTATTGTCATAAAGCATTATTCTGATTGATAGGAATCATTTTTTTGCTGCTCTCATGTGTTTTTCCGCTGAGTTTTCATTTTTCGAAAAAGAATGTATGTGTTTATGTGTTCGTTGATTCCTTCATTTTGGTTTACATCGATATGCATCATGTCTTGCTATACTCGATATCATTTTTTCAACTGATCAGATTATTTTCCACTGCGGTCGAGTTCGGTTCTTTTACGGTCCAAGCGCATCGGAAACATTGAATCGAGTAGCTGAGCCTCCCAAAAAAAGGCATTTGGTGCATTTCTTAGAGGCTATCAATATTTTTCGCCAATATTTTTAGATCAGCATTGTTTGGTTGTGGCAAGTGTGAAAATGCAAGGCTGTTTAAGAAGCGTTAGGACTTTTGGTAATTCAAATAAGATCAAATACTCGTCATCTCAATCATGGAGTATGATCTACTTTTATGATCTATCTTGGAATTAATCATTTTATAAAAGCTTTAATTTGTTTCTAATTATAAGAAAGCTCAGAACCTGTATGAGCAATTATTAAGAATAACAATCGACCTCAAGAAACTTCAATAGTGAATTCTTTGACATTTTGCTTACCCGTAATCCTATGCAATCGAACGGATTTTTTTTACTCACAATATATTTTTATTAGTTTTGTTGCTACCCATGTAAAAAATTTTTCCCAAAAAAGTGACTATTAAGTACTTTCAATAGTAGGTTTTAAGCAGGAAAAAGTACTTATAAGTGAACCTTTTTAAGTACTATTCATACTTTTTGACTAAAAGTACTATTAAGTACTTTTGAAAGTAGGAAAAGTATGAGAAAGTACTATAGAAAGTGGAAAAATTACCAAAAAGTACTATAAAAAGTGAAAAATAGTAAGCAAAGTTACTTCATTTTACTTTATTACTATTGAAAGTGATAAAAAGTTACTTTTGGTTCACTCTTCTTTTACATGGGTATTCGCTTACTATTTTTCTTCTTCGATTTCTGTTTGTTTTAGATTAAATTTCTTATTTTAAGAATTAAATTAACTGACAAATATATCTGTCAGAAAGACTTCAGCGGATTAAAAGACTCCCTTAAGGAAATCAAATTTTGAAAAATAATTTATGGACCTTAAACGTGTCAGTTCCGAGTTATAAAACGACAAAAAATTAAAAAACATGTTCCCTTATCGAAAAAATACTCGTTCAGAGCTTACTTTGAAGGAATTTCTTCGGTGCGTTACATTAGGAAAACGTTCCCATCAGTATATGATCTGATAGACGCACTGCACATTTGTGCGTGCAATACATGATAAGTTCTTGGTAAAATAGTAACATATTTGGAAAAATTCCGTTATGTGCTTATTAAAAGGCATATGCACTTTTTTCGCTACTTCTAGAAATTCAAAAACGTTATTATCACAAAACAGTCTTTCATAAGTGAAGAAGACAGTTTCTTGTACACATGTCAAGGTTATTTCTATAAACACGTCTTTTGACTCGAAAAACGCATTTACTCTGTCAATAAGATGTAAAGAAAGACAATCATCTTTATTAGATTTAGCTTGAGAATGATAATGAAGCCATTTATGTAATCAACTCTCTACAGAAGCAACTGACTCAGTAAAGTATGATAAGGAGGAATTATTTTTTCTTATTTCTGTCATTTAAGTATTGAGACGGTCAACTATTGCCACTAACAGGTCCTATTCTCCCTGAAAAGAAGTCATTGGACTTCGTATAGAGATGTTAATGTACCGGTTAACCATATTGTTCTATGAATACTCTTTACCAACAATTTTTTTTTTTTTCTACAGAATAATTCCTGTTTCCTTCACACTAAAAATGTTTGAAGCAAGTAAAATACACTCGATTACTTACGATGTTTTGGACGAATATGAACTGAAACCAATGTTTACTGGGGAGACTGACAAAAATACACCTTTTTTGAATGGCATCATAGAAGACCTCCTTTTAACTGATAAACAATGAGACGGTATAGAGGATTCTGAGTCATCTAGTATGTCGTTGGTTTTGTATAGTCATTATATCTAGAGCAAGTCTCAATGCACTATAGTACATTAGAGAAGTTTGCCACTGTTGATATCGATTTTTTCCTAAGCTATAACATGATCGATTAACCCTCGTTATGTTGATTATATAATAACTAGCAAATCCGTGCGTTACAACCTATTATCCTTGACATGTTCAGTATAAATTTTTATTAACGTGAAATTAAAGAATACTACTATTCAACGCGTTTACAAATGTATATCAGCCGTCGAAATCTTCAGAATGTCTTTGAATGTTCTGTAACTTTCTAGATCTGTCTAAGTCTTATAATTAATACCATTCAGAACTTTTGATAGTGCGAAGGAACTCGCGGAAAAACATTTCACACCCATTGTCCTCGAAGCTTGAGATTTTTAAGCTTAAACTCAGAGTTTTCTTCGAAAATGTATGTAAATTTTATTAGAAGTATGTATACTAGTGGCAGCATAAACTTCATTTAAATTCTATGGTTTTATCCGCACAAGGTATTTTTATGTATAATCACAATATGCGAAAGGAATCTCTAACTAAATATCTACAGCACTATGCAAATGTTTCATTAAATACAGGCAGTCCTCTCATTATTTTCGGCAATTACTAAACACTGACGATAGAAACTTTGTGGGAATGATACTAATTGTCAATCATTCACAAGTTGTTCTCTCTCAAAGTATTAAAGCATCATGGGTATAGCAAATAGATGTATCAAACTGTCTTAGAAAATCATAATAATTCAACATTAGTCAGATATTTATTTCGAAGAAATTACTGAAGATAATGATGTTCTGAGCTAACTTTTTTGCCAAACTCAAGAATCTCCATAATGTGAACATACTCCTGCATATCCAATATTTATATGAAATAAAATATCTACCAGCAACCGTCTAGGAAACTGAAAAATATGAGGAAACTGGTAATGTATCATTTCATATGTTCGGGATAGAAATCTACTTTGCTATTTAATTATATATTCAGCACGTTACTGCATTGTGCAGTTTTTCTTCTGCTATATAAGCACTGTATGAAAATATCTTCCTGTAAGAAAAATATTAGAAATCTCTTATTTTTGAATGCTTTACACTTTGGTAGGATAAAGAACCAAGAATTGTATATTTTCCGTATTATATCCATTAAGAGATTCGTTGTCAATGCTAAATGTGTCGAAACTAGACAGTTTTTCGCAAGACTATAAGGCCGCAATATACATAGAAATACATTATTTTTCATGTTCCACTAATGTTCACTAATTTTGTCAGAGTAATTCTGTAATTTTGCAGGTAGAATAGGCACCTCAAATAAATACAATTTATATAGAGAAAACAAATGTTCAACGAAGAATTTTCATATGTACAAAGATGATTAGAAAGACTTGGTTTGTACAAAATTTTTACTTTTAAAAGAATATTCACTTAACCCTAAAGCGCCCACCTCTATAAATACTCGAATTCTACCAGTCTAGGTAGGATGAAATTCAAATTCAATAGTAGGCGTTTAGCATCGCAATTCATATCACACTGAAGAAGAGTACCATGTAATACCAATGTGCAAAGTTTTCGTCCTTCCCATATGTACCCGTAAAAAGAACAAGACATGTCTTCAGAGCTCTTATTTTGAGCTGGGGTCCGTACGGACCCCAGGTGGGCGCTTTAGGGTTAAAAATCAGGTTAAGTAAAAACTGGAATGAGCCCGACAGAAACATATGATGGTATTTTATAGTAACATGACAAAATTCGTTTTATTAACCTGCTATGTTAGCATGAATGGAAACTTCAGTTCGGAAACTGCTGCAATTTTGGTATTGGAACGTGATATTTGAAGTGTCTCATTAATAGTATCTGATGATCTTGAAATTTTAAGCTTAAACTGGGATATCAGTAACAGAAAGAAGAAATGAATACTATATAACACAATCTATTTGACATTGAACGTGATCATTCTAGGCGTGCGCTCCTTGTATTTAACCTTTTCTACCGAAGTCAATTAAATGTACCGCTTTAGTATAGTCTGTTACTATCCAAAGGTCGTCGAAATCCTTTCTGATATGTTCGAGGTGCTTTTAAGATAAATGTTCCATTTTATTATATTCGTATGTAATAAGAGGAATAGCAAAAATATACGTACCAACTAAAAACGTCTTGATATGTATATTTTGTGTTGATGTTCTATATGAATTTTTCCTTTTCTGTTGGTTTGCATGTGCCCAGCTCTGTTACTTATATATTTTATTATCTCATGGCCGAAATATTACTTTCCTTCGCAATAAACGATTCTTATGCAACAGTGCTATGACACAAGTATCTTACGAAAGGCATACTGTTGCATTCTTTTTTACTCTTCTCTGCTTCTTTCCCGTCATTCCATCGCTTCTTATGATAGCACATATGCATAAGTAAAAATGTATGGTAATTGTTCTTTCAATATCAAGTTGCTTTAGGAAGAAAAATCGAGCAGCTTGTTAAAGACACGAAATCGAATAGAACTTGTCAATCATCATCACACGTACCATAATCGATTTATTCCGCTTGATATTTGGTTGAAAAACCAAGAACACGTGTAACAATTTTCAGCAGACAAAGTATTAATGCAGATGGAGTTATAGTTTATCCTCTTTTTTTCATATTATTAATTACTTCGTTTCATACAAAAGCACGCATTTGTATGCGCAACCAAGAAAGATAGGGAGAAGAAGAAGGGTAATTATGAGAGAATACAGATGTACCAATTTCGTCACGGCAAACGATAAAATAGTTAACAATGCATATGTATAATTAGGAAAGAAGGAAGGACAAAGCTTATGGTAACAAGAAATGACAAGGGAAGGTTAAAACATCATGTCCGTAGAATCAATTTAGTAAAGAACAGTAGATAATAATACAGAGTCAACTAAGCAGAGTGTTATGGCATAATCCATATATGTCCGTTATCTCTTTCTGTTCATATACAGGCCAGCCGAAAAGTTATTTATCAAAAAGAAAACATCATATATTCTTGATTTTTCTAGTGGATGAACCGTTTTTTGTGTACTCAAAAAGTGAGTACACTACTAAAATCGGTCAGTGTGTCCGTCCGTCCGTCCGTTTACACGATAACTCTCGAAAGGAGAGTCCAATCGCGATGAAATTTTCTACACAGTTCAGTCTTAACAATGTCTCGGTCGAGTTCGAAGATGAGCAGGATCCGTCAAGAAATGGCTGAGTTATCGAAAAAATTGTGATTTTTGACCAGACCATCTT
>CAJNSZ010000907.1:0-13202 GCA_905329745.1 Rotaria sp. Silwood2 | reverse complement strand
AAATACGTTTTAAGACCTTGTTTCAGATCACTATCCTGACTAGAAGTGCATTTATTTTTCATTCATGGGAATTTTCGATTAACTTCGTATACAGTAATAAACTTTTCTTTATTTTGAAATCAATACTCATTTGCTTCTTGTGATATTCTAATAAATCATCATAGAAAGTATTTTTTTTGCTATAGTCATTCACCGAACTGGATCTAAATGTCAATTAGATCGATGAGAAAGGAACAAGACAATGAATATTTTTATTTGTATTTCGAAAACCTGTGGATGTTGATGTAGGTATGAGTCTTGAACTCTTCTCAGACACATCCACATCTGAGCTTTTTCATTGAATTGAATATCCCTATTTCAAAATCGAAAAATTTTAAGCATTTGGAATAGTCATTGAATATTTACATAAAAAAAAGACGACACAACAGGTCGATCTTTTTTCGTTTATCGGGTTTGGCCTACCTATATGAAATAGATGGTTGAAAAGAAGGAATAAAACAAAGTAAAGCGCTAACGTTGTTTTTTTTATCAGTGCAAACGACTTGAGAAACAGAATTGATAATACTATAGTAGCAATGTGAAGCATGTCACGTGGTAAGAAAAAAAAATGAAGGCTCACATTCTATGTAATACTGTGCTTAATAATAGTAAAATCAAAGTTGAGTCATCATAACAAAATACAAGATAAATTTCAGGAAATTATCCCATGATTCATGTTTGTAAAATACTCTTGTATAGATTTTTTCGTCATGATTGTTGATACTTTTTTAATATAGTTTTTATTTGAAAAAAACAATATAATTACAACTTGCTCAAAACGAAATCTATTCAGTAGTACACTAATAGAAGACGTTTCTTTTCAATATATCAATAAATTAAACAAGAAAAGCCAAATGAGTTATTAAGAGCTGATTTGATAAATAGTTCATTTGTATAATAAGTTACACAATCAATATAATCTTTTTTGTGTCGATTTCAAGATAAGAAAAAAATGTCTAATGATTATACTTTTGCAAAGAATAATTATGAATTTTGTTTTAAGTTTTCATCAATTCATATTAGAAATTATCTTGAAAATTATGAATGCATATTTTATAAGCTTCTGTTTGAACAAATGAATGTATTTCATGTTTCAAATACTGAAAATTAAAATCAATAATTTAAACTGTTCTTGAGCTCAATGCCAACAAATCAAATAAAAAAAAATATCTGAAATTTTTGATCACTCATCAAGTCAATGGCACACTTTCGAATATCTATTTTAAATATACTCACAACAGTACCTATCTGCAAATCGACACTCTTGTTTTTTAATCAGATAAAATTTATATGAAAAGAATGATAAATTTCTGACCTTATCTACGTATACGATTCTTTCGTAATTTTCGAGCTCCACAACACGTAAGCTGTCTTATTTACTTTTCATTGAAATGCGTCTGCATTGACGCAAAAGAACACATATCGTTTGCTAGAATGTGTGATTTTATTACGTTTTTTTTTACTTTGACGTTTTCGGTGAGTAATGTCGTTCGTCTAAGTTATACTGGAATTTTTAGATAAGGAAAAATTGAATGAGAGACTTCATTGATCAACACTCATGAAGATCAACACTGGGAAAAAACACATCATAATATTAGTAACAGCAAACATTTTTTTTTCTCATTCTTTCTTTCTTTCCTACCGTTGATCTTGAGAGTTCTATTGCTGTTCACTACTGTGAATAATATTACAGGGTATGTCTCATGCATTGGCACAATGCTCATTTCTTTTTCTTTATTAATAAGTCTTATCGAGTTTTTGATTGATATTGCTCTTGATAGTATTCCTTTTATTGTCAATATGCTACACACAATGAATCGATCATATATTTTTACCGTATTTTCTTAGTTTAACAACATAACTAACACAAAAGATATCTTTGCTAGGCAATTATTTACCATTGTAGAAAGTTTTTCAAAAAATTATTCTTAGAATCTGTTGTACGATATGCTTATATAAGTCTTATAGTTGAGTACATAGGCAGAATAATTTTATATTGTTTTACTGATTTCGATTCCAACAGACTGATGTAAAATGAGGACCTTCTGCACAAACTTCTATCAAGACTTCTATCCTATTTTTCTTCAATTATCATAAAAATAAATATTTGGGTGTAACATTAATTGACATTCAAAAAATATTTTATTACAATTTATTGAAAAATAATAAATGACATAATTACATCACTATTGACTTCTTTCCACACCATATCAGTTTTACCTATTCTTTAAGTGTTTGGAATTTACCAAATGATGAATTGGAAAAAAAAGAGTATTATTTGTAAAATGGCTGAGTCCCTTGGAATGACGTAGAAAATATGAATAAAAGCTTCTAAAAAGCTTTAGATTAGTTATTCTATATTTATACAGTAAGTATACATCATACTAAATATTTCACATGTGTATTACGTGTATGTAAGCGATTTTGACTGTTACACGATAGAATAAAGATATTTTCGATTCGAATAAATTAAAAAGAAGTGAAATTTGCAGTATCCATCGTGCGGAATTAAGAAAGAGAATTCAAAATCTTTGCTCAGCTCGAGTTTATTAATCAGAATATCACAACTAATTAGTATAATATTTATTGAGTAGTATTATCGACCTAATTTATTTTCAGATAGAAATGAATACTGACGCAGATCCTTATAAACACTATCTACAACAAGAAGAGTTTCTCAGCGAAGGCAACAATCATGCTGAGTGTGTACAGCCATCCGTTTCATCTGAAAACGAAACGACGACGCCTTTTCCTGAATTATGCGATTCAGGTACAGCCAATATTGGTAAGTTTAATACGAAAATTTTCATACTAGAAAGCGAGTAATTAAAATATTTGTTTATTTTTGTATTGTCAACTGTAGAAAAAAAAAGATTCACAACAAGCCGTTGAGAATGCTATTGATAAAAACGTGGTAGTGTCATCTGGAGCAGCCCAACCTTTACCACCAATTGAAACTTCACCTGTGAATAATTCTGGCAATGAACTATTATCGGAATCAGGTAATTTTAATCCGGAGTTTATTGTAACGATAAATGAAATGTCTGTGTTTTATATTATTTAGGAAAAAAAGTCGAACAAACCAGTAAGCAAACTGCAAGATCTCAACATAAACGCAAACAAGGTATGATTTTAATGAACATTATTTATAGGAGTCAAGCACTAAGTATCGATCTCTATTCAGATGTCGGAGGATGTTATCAAAGTTAAATAATGATAGGTTACTCTTATAATGAAATTTCTATAGAGTGATAGACATTACAAAAAACTAAATTCGAATTTGTTGATTTAGAAATTGAACAATAGTATAATAGCTATTTCAGGAAGAAGACAGTTTTTAAAAGAAACAGGAGTCTCCTCGCTCTTTTCTCATAGTAATCATTATCCGATTTCCATGGAATCTCAATAAGACAGAGTCAAATATACAAACTAATACTATGCTAAGAGACATCGAATACAAAATATAAATATCTTTTGATATAATGAACTATTACTATGACTTTGAGACAGTACTAGCCATCTTATAAAATTTATAATAAAATGTTTGTCTTGTCTACAACAAAATACTCTTCAGAAAAGTTCAAATCGAAAATCGAAAATCTTAATATTTAGATTATTATTGTGAATTTTAAAATGTATATTGTTTTAGTGAAGTTTAATTTGATTGACCAGCTTATTCTAGTACCACAACAACCGAGCACACCAAGCAAATATCGGTAAAGCATTTTTTGTAAACAAACCAAATATTCTTTTTATGTTATTTTCAGGTCGAATATACCCAAAGGTACAAGTGAATTTAGATATGGTGATAAAATGTTCACAATAAACATTGAGAAAATCGATAAGAGTGAAAAACTTGACTCGGGAAACTTCGGTTCAGTCAGTCGAGTCAAAATCGAAGGGTTGCCTAACGATTGTATGGCAATTAAAGTACGTAGTGCAAAGAAACATTGCTAGATTTTTGCATCTCTTTAAAAAACAAACTTATTCTCATTAGGAAAGATCCCAAGAAAGATGAAAGAATATTTAGAACGAAAGATATTCTTAACTGGGAAAATTTCTAATGGGATTATTTCTTCCTTTCTTCCTTCATTTTCAAGAGGATGAATGAAAATCTAAATTATTCTTTTCATTCATCGAAAATACTCAAATCATTTAACATGGACATTGTACATTTTAGTGTGCTATAAATGGAAAACAGGTAAATGGACGAACATCAGGAGATATTGAATTGTCAATAATGGAAAAGGTTGCTTCAAACAATACGCCTTATATTGTCAATTACTACTCGGCAGTCATTCATCCGGTACGTATTGATTTTTTCTATATTTCTAGTTTTTAATGCATACCATGTCATATTTGTAGGAAACTTTGGATTTGTATATCTGTATGGAGTATTTTCCTGCATCAATAAAGAAGTTTTATTCAGTGATGCATAAATTAGATGGAGTTTTGTCGACTCATGTTGATCTTTTGGTGCGCCGTATCGTGTACAACGTAAGTTCACGATTATCTATTCATCGTTGTTACTATTCTTCATTATAGATTGCGTCAGCACTTCGTATTTTGCATAAGAAAGGCATCATTCATCGAGATATAAAACCTGATAATATGCTTATCAACAAGGATGCTATAGTTAAATTGTGCGATTTCGGTGTTTCGGTAGATCTAAATGAAGATTCAGATTCATTCTTTGATGGTGGTACCGAATCTTACAGACCATCGTGTCCTCAGTCCTCTCCTAGCATTCAAGATGATATGTGGTCATTGGGTATTAGCTTGTTGGAAATTATCAATAATCAACATCCGTTCCACAATGAGTGTCTTAATGACTTACCCTTCAAACTACTAAAATGGAAACCTGAAATTCCTTCAAGAGTCTCTGATGAGATACAACAACTTATTCGAGACCTGTAAGTAGTTCTGACTTAAATTGATATTTTATATTCATGTTCACTTTTCAGATTGCAATTAAATCCTGAAAAGCGACCACCCTCTTATGATGACATTCTAAATAGACCTGTTATCAGCAGTATGCCTCAAATGCCGTCCAATGATGAGCGTGATTTCGCTCATCGCATCATTGAGAAAATTTCTTGAATTGACGGAACTATATTATAAAATATTGCATGGTACTTAAATCAATGGATTATATTTTGACGTTCTTTTGGTACATATATCCAAATACAAATTTAAAAGAATATGGCATTCATATAAAACGATATATTTCTTTTATAGTGATCCATTTTCTTCATGTTCATCAAGTGGTGATCGACACGTTAATTAATTAGTCGTTGTTTTCTAAAAACTTTTCATTCTCTCGAGTTTCATCTTTTTAATGAAATAATGTTTTTTGTATTTAAGTAACCACAATGGTATCAAACCTTCAAGAATTTTTTATTGTTTAGTGTGTGTTTGGGTGCGAATATTGGTGTAAAACAAGAGTATCACATTCACATCCTGTTCGTGATCGAATTCTAAATAGAAAGTTTGTTAAAACAGAACTAATTATTTGCTTTTTCCATCTTTTATTCTTCATTGAATTTTGTTTTCTACTGAAACTTTTCTACCACCAAAGTTGCGTATGCTTTGAATGTGCACTGTGTGATAATTCAAATAGATTGTCGAAGTAAATTCTAGGTAAATTATCAATAAAAAATGTAATTAGTCTATTGGGATCATATGTGACGTAACTCATTTCATATATTCTTCTATTTTTGATGTTCTTCGATAGTACCTTCCATTCGAATCATTTTCATGAAGTTCTGCTGCTTCAATGTATTTATACAAAGCATCTTAATGACGGTCCATCGTCTCCATTAATTTACCCATACCGATTAATAACTAGATGTAGTTATCAAATGATAAATGACTTGTTTTGTTTAAGAGTGAATTCATAATACTTCAAAGCTTCATTATTCTGTTCTAGTTTAAGATAAAAATTGCTGAGTATTAGATGAAATTTAACTTTAAGTGATGATTTCAATTGAACGAATTTACTTAATTCACTACTACGTAATATACACTCGGTCAATAAAATCGCCGAGACATCAGCAGCATCATACGCCGAATTATGCATTTTTTCCAAATGTGCAGGAAATTCTTTACTATTACCATAAGCTAATATTTCAGGAAATGATCGATTAAAAGGCATTGTGGATGCCTTGTCCACTATTTGTTTTAGACTTTCCGTAATAGTCAAGTTGTTTTGTATATTAATTAGTGGATTATTCATGTGCGTTGAAAAGATTCTATTCTCAAACTTAGTTCCAACCATTTTGCTATACATTTTGATACCTTCATCTGTATTATGTTGTCGCACAGCTATGAAACGTTATTTATCATAACACGCGTATTTTTTTATTCCGATCGTGAATTCTTTTGTTTCTTCGTATCTTGAGGGTGTTGATATGTATGAAAGAAAGACACTCACACCCACAGCCACACACCCCTGAAACGTTTTTCAATCATACATAACATCATATTAGGATCACAATTTGTACGATCGACCTTATTAATTGAAATATCAATATGATCACCATTTTCGAACGAGTCTCCAATTTTTTTGTACTTGTTCATCATATAACTTTTGTCGTTTATATTGTGATTTTAAATAACTAATACGTACTGGAGCACAAAATAATTCATGGCGACTAAACATAAATATTTTTTAATATTATTATACTATAATATTAAAGAACTAAAGTTGCAACCTAGTATCAATAGTTGTGACTTTGGGAGAAGATAAAGGACTTTTTAATTTTTCCAATGTACTGTTTGTTTCATTGTTTAAATTCGAAGAAATTCCTATTAATGAATAATTAGTTAGAAAAGAGTAATCTTGGATGAAATTTGTTATGCGTAGTCAACCTGATTGAATATTTGAGTTTTTTTTATATAAATGATGAATATGATTGTTCACAAATCATGCTATTGTTAGATGGTGTAATTTTATCAACAATGATATTATCAACTAGTACATCATCAGTTAAAGCTGCATTATGAAGAGATTCCCAATAATGGCTTTTAGTCCGTGGATCTTGTCTAAAAAAACTAATTTATAATGTGTTTTCTTTGTTGTATGTGTTGTTCGCGTATTAATAGAGAATATAACCGATTAAAGACCTTCAGCCTAATGATGAGTTGAATCATCTTCCATCCATTTTGCTTTAGAATACAGTGAATGTATTTTAAATTTAAAATAATTTAAAAAGTAATTTTTTCAAGACAGTTATGTGTGAGTTTTTATGAATTTTCAATATAAAAATTTTTCAAATACCTAACGCATCTATTAGAATAGCATATGCATGTTCTATCAATCCTTGTGATTGAGGATGCTGTGATCTTTCATGAACGATTTTCACACCTTTATAATAAAAGAGGAAATTATGTAATGTCTATGAAAAATCCATTGTGACTAATAAACGCAAATTGAAAACAAGAGATATTAAATAACTTTTTCATAAATTTAAAAGTTAAAAATGTCATAAGCAATAGCTTTATTATAACCTGAAAAGTCTGATTGAAGATTATTTATCAATTCATTCACAAATTATCGAACATTGTCAAATTGTAAGATCTTTGGTGGACCGAACATAAAAAATATCAGCAGTACTTCGTGAAGTGGCCCTTTAATTGCAGTATCCATTTATAAATTTTTCCATGCGAACTGGCGTTAGGTCAAGTTCGCATATCGATAAGGTCCATTTGGATCCTAGTCATGAATTCTAAATCCTATCAATATGAACATAAATGATGAAATATGATCAAAAATTTAACAGAAAATATAAAAATATACTAATGCTGAATAATAAGTCAAGCAGAAATTTTTCATGGTTATAATTCTTTTTCTTTTGCATAGAAGGATAAGTGTATAGAAGATTTACTATAAATTTATTACAATTTTGAGGATTTACCAGCAGATACTGCACAAATCATATCTGAGATCGAAATATGAAACATAAAATCTTGTAAAATCATTTTAAAAATAGTTGTATCTGAAATGTAACATTAACTTATACTAGAAGATTCTTAATAGATCATATCTGTTACATAGTATAGTTTTTTATTTAATAGTAACATCCTATCCGATGGTAATCTTTAATGAATTTAAAAGTATGTGTTTGTGCAAGATTTCAGACAGAATGTTGTATAAATTTCGTTTGACCTTAAACGATTATAGCAGTTCCAACATACGATCCAGTGCTTGGACATATAAAAAGTGTTACACAATAATTGGATATTACTGGATGATATAGAAAATTAAACATTACAATATAATGAAGAATATATGTAGTAAGAATTACCTTATACTAATAATTGCTTTGCTATCATTGGCTTCGCTATTGAATTTCTTTTATCACAATAAGAGCAGTTTTTCAAAAAGAAATGTAATAATTCTCTATTGTACCAACTATAATTTACTGCTAAGCTTTCAAGACATTTGTCTCAACCACCATGAGCAATTTCAATATGAATTTTCTTAAAAACATCATACATATTTTCATATAATAATATTGATTTTCCATTTTTATTATCACATAAAAATTGTTGTTTCCCAATCAATCGTAAAGTAAATGAATAACAACACCAAGATGTAAAGCGTAAGTTATTTTCTTCAGAGGATAATTTATTTTGTAAGCCGACAATTATCTTTTCACTCAAAGCACATGTAATAACTGTTTTATGTTGAAATTTGATATTTAATGAATTAATATGTCGATCTGCTAGTTTATAAAAATTTTTACGTGAATCATTATCTGATGATTGTATGTCAGCCATTGTTATATTTATTATGTGCTGAATGATTTAAGATTGAACCCAATTAGTTCGCGCCTAATGAAAAATTCAATTTTGCATAAAACTTAATTTTGCCTAGGACATTATATATGTATATCGATACTTTCAGTGTCAATAAAAATTTTTATAAATACCATCACAACGATGTATATCTTTTTGTGTTAGATTACAAGTATACCTTCTGTCAATAAACGTCATTTTTTTTTCATTTTCTACTCTGTTTGAGACAAAAACACGCTGTTCTGTTACACGTGTACATACCGTTGATTTTTAATGATATGGAACAGATAAAACATAAAAGACAAAATGATTTTACTGATAATAACAAAAAAAAGAAATTAATATTTAATTTACACAGGTCAGTGAAAAGAAAATGTTTTTTTTATGATTTTAATTTTCGCCTTTTATTTTATAAAGAGATTCATTCACCCATCTTGAAGATCTTTCTAACGAACTTTTTTATGAAATTTTTGATTATCTGGATATTTATGATGTCTATGAAGCTTTTTCAAAAGTTAATACTCGATTTGAAAATCTTTTGAATGATTCAGTTCTTTCTATTCGAATCAGTTTATCATTTATATCGAAATCAAGATTTGAACATTATAACACAAATATTATCATTCCTTTTCAATATCGAATAACATTACTTCATCTATCAAATCCATTGATTATCGAACGTCTCTTTTCACCAATTTCTATTGTATTAAAATTTATTCGACTTGAAAATCTTCAACTTCGTAATATTGAATCAAAATATTTTGAAGAACTTCTTATTCTTTTAATTTCGTTACCTTTTCTTTATTCATTAATTGTTAGTTGTACAGATAATGTGCAAAATAAAAATGTTTTCTATCATCAGTTATTTCGTTTACCCGTCCTAAAATATTGCAAATTATCATTGACAGGAAATTCTCAATCTAATCCATTATCTATGGCAACTACAGAATTTAGTCCTATTGAATATTTTATTATTAATCAACTATATGTCGATGAACTTGATGCGTTTTTATCATATATTCCTCAAATTCGTCGTTTATCTATTCGAAATTTATATAAATCTCCTAAAAAATCAATAAGAGAATTCTGTCCAATTGTATTAAATCATTTGACACAGGTTTCTTTGAATATGATAGATGTTACTTTTGATGAATTTCAATTCATAATCAAAAACTTATTTAATCGAATTGAAATATTATACATTTCAACAAAGGATGATCGAGCATATATTGATGCCAATCAATGGCAAGAATTAATTCAATTTCATTTACCAAATCTACGAATCTTTGATATTCAGCATAAATATTCTTTTAACAAAACCAATTATTTACTTTATGATGGTCTACCTGATAAATTCAATTCTTTATTTTGGTTCGAACGAAAATGGTTTTTTGAACATCGTATCTATCATAGTCAGAATGATGATCAGGCTATTTTCTTTTCAACGAATCCATATAGGTATGAATAGATTCACTTATTTATTATAATAATTTTACTTTTAAGACGAAAGCAACACATATTATGTGAAGAATCAAACAAAAACATAAATCGAAATGATGAAAAAACTCATATACACTCAGTTAATCATCTTCTAATTCAAACTAAAAAAGCAGTGATTAATTGCCAAAATTATTTTCCAAATGTAACTGAAATTACTTTATTCCACAACTTTATTCATCAAAGTAAAAATTCTTTATCAAACCAATTCAAGAAAATCTTTCCATTGAAACAATTGACTAAATTAGTTATTCATTCAAATCTTTCTTGTTTTTCAAAAATGATCGAATTATTACGTTATATACCTTATATTCATACATTAAACATTGAACTATTGTCATTTGATGATCCACAAAGATCATATCATCTTACAAATTCATATGTACTTCAACAAAATGAAACTTTTAGGTTGGTTTCGAGAACAAATAATATTCAAAATCTAACTATTATATCATCCTATGAAATGGAATTAGTACGATTTTTTGTAAATTTATGTCCACGATTGAAACATCTTACAGTCAATAGATTTGGATGGTGGCGTCTTGAACCGTTTTTACAATTTTTATTATCAAAAACTAATAAGAATACTCGTCATTTAGTTTCATTATGCATTGAAGGTGCATCTGACAACGATATCGACGTAATAAGAAGTTTTATCAAAGCACAGAAGGACGTAAATATTGATTTGACCAAAGAAAGAAATTTGTCGGCTGATGATAGATATGTACAGTACAGCATATATTTATGGTGGTGACATTTCTTGTTAGAAAAACATGTTCTCTAATATTTTTTATTTTTGAAATAAATAAGGAAATTATTATTATTATCATATTTAATAGCTTTTCGTTAAATAATTTGACATTCATGAAAAAAATTATCATGATAAAATGCACTTCGTAGAAAGTATGTGAGTATGACTATAGCCATTTGTTTATGTTACTTCTAAAATAAAACTGTCAGATTCGAAAAGTTCAATTCGCGCAACAACTCTCTCAAATCTGTTTTAGCAAAAGAAAAAAGCATCATAATTGTGAAAACAAAGTGAATATGACATAAGGTGTTTTGTGGAACTCACATATATTTTCGAAGAAATTAGTGAATGTAAGTTTTAAATCGAGATTTTATTGTGTCGTGTGTGGGTGTGGATGTGGGTGAGTGTAGTCGGAGAAGAGATTCAACACCCACATCCAGACCCACCCTACATACAATATACATGTTTTAGAATGCATATTGCAATAAGAGAAGTCGAGAGTAGAACAAAGTAGATTTTTGTTCTCTTTATAAGTTTAATAGGGATACAGAACAAGATAGTAGCAGGTGTGAATGTGCGGGCAGATGTGGGTACGACGTTAAGGGAAGAGAAGGCTTACACACATACTCATACTCATACTCATATCTACACCCTGAAAAAGCAAAGAGATGATTTCGAATCCAATGCAACAATGTGTCATTGACCATGTTGGTATCATATTAAAAGTCTCATGTTGATTGATTTCTGCACATCCTGTTGCATGTTTATAATAAATTGATTTGCTAATTAAAATTGAAAGAATTCTAACAACAAAGAAAAACTGCTTAAGCATATTGATTATACAAATAACTTTCGCGAAAGTAACAAGAAGAATAATGTTTTGAAATAATTTGTAAGAAAAAAGGACAGTTGTAAAAGTGAAGCTTAGTCGTTTGTTTCATCCGACCATGTTTGTGGAGGAATCTCAACTTCTTTTGACGTATCCAATTCTTCAACCCTGTGAAGTTCCTAGTCACAACAGAAGCAATAAAAAGAGAATTATAGTAATCGAGATAATAACGTACCAAGGGTTTCGACAAAAGTGGCTTCACATATGCACCGAATAGTTTAAAGTATGGATTGTTGAGATGAGTCTGTAGATCACTCTGCTGTTCATACCGCTCTACGATGGCAAACTTAGTTGAATCTACCACATCTATTTTAGAATGACAGATGGTATTTCATTCGGAAAAGCAGAATAAGACATTCTTTTTACCTTGACTAACGAACCAGTCGATAGTTCCTTTATCCTTGATATAAGTGCGACTCGCTTCTATCAATTTTGCCTTCGCTTTTTCTACATGTTCGCTCTTCACATCCAGATGTACAATAATAGTGAACACCATCTTGATATTCGATCTTGTTTTAGTAATAGAAAAGACACAGCGCAAAAAAAAGATAAAGTCTCCACGTGTACACACGCAAAGTAACACAAAAAGTGAAACAAACACAAACTCCTCACTCGTCTCCGCACATTTTTATCGATAGAGTTATTATTATCATTACTTGTGCAAATAAAAGAAAGAAAGAAAAATATATGAATTAGACTTATCACTTTATTATTTACAATGAAACCTTTTGTACTACTCATCGAAAAGATTGACAATACTCGGATCATACGATAGCTCTCATCGCTAAACGAACAAGCTTAAAATATTACGTGCCCACAGCATACTTAAAGAGAGATATTTGAGTCTTAAGGTTTACACAGTACGTGACATGTAATCAACATTGAGAATTTTATCTCAATTGTTTTTTTTTCTCATAGCTAGACAAACCTTCCCGAGTTTTCTAAGAAAAAATGTACTTTAACTTTTAAAAACATATTTAATGAATGTTCCAACTTTGGATCTATGTTCTCGACTATTGAGAATAATTCCATTTTGAGCTTTTTTTCATTAAATATGTTTTGAAAAGTTAAAATACATTTTTTCTTAGAAAACACGGCAAGATTTGTCTATCCATGAGAAAAAAAGCAAACAATTGAGACAAAATTCTTAACGATGGTCACATGTCACATACTGTGTAAACCTTAAGACTCAAATATCTCTCTTTAAGTACGCTATCGGCGCCTAAT
>CAJNSZ010000906.1:0-44847 GCA_905329745.1 Rotaria sp. Silwood2 | reverse complement strand
TTCTTTCGGCGAAAATAGAATCGGTGAACTTTTTTTCGGCGAATTTCCTTCGGTGAAATTTTCTTTTCGGCGAAATTCGTCTTCGGCGAAAAATTTTTTCGGCGAAAATGGACTAAATCATATTGAAAACTATCAAATCACTGTTTACAGGGTCATCAGATAAGCATATAGATACTGTCTGGAGAGAGTTAAAAGACAAAGTCAAATGGTTCCTAGACAAACAAAAGGAGCAGAAAAATAAAAAACTATTCGCAGAAATATGGAAAACTGTTTTACCAAAATTTGAAGAAGAACTTTTAATGTTCATATCGAATACGAAATCCTTTTCATCAGATCCACGGACTGTGCAAAATCTTTTTCAATTTATTGAAAATGCAATGAATTCTCGATCTATAACTAATACTGATAAACGATTAGAGAAACACACACTCTGTGCAGACCTAGCTGTGATTGGACTTGATATAATAATTAAGAAAGCAATAGATATGGAACAAGAGAGTTATAAATCAAAATTAAAAAATTCAATCAATGAAATGAAGAAACGAAAAGAAAATTTATTGGAACAATGTAGTGCTATGAATAATTCATTCGAATTAGGACAAACACTAGCTAAAACAATTGGAGACCAGATCATTACTGATATTGGTCGCCTTTTACAACGTAGAATTGTAAAAGATATAAATGAAGATATCGTTAAAAGTCAATTTATTAATCATGAAGCTAAACAAAAACAAGCCTATGAAGAAAGTATAAGTCAAGCCAATGGTGAAAATATTCTTAAATATGTTTATGATATAAATCGTTATTTTATTGAATTGAGCTTACAAGAAATCAAAACAACATTACATGTTGTAACACATAGTCATACATTAAATTTTGAACATTTGATTCTTTTGATCATCGATAAAGCGAAGAAGGTTGTTCTAGAAAGTGACTATAAAGACACATGCAAATTAAAAAATGATATAGAGACAGCGATTCTTACTTTACCTGATTTAAAACTAGAAGAATCAATTGATAAAACATTATTTAAAGTATTCTTTCTGAATAATCTGCTTTATGTGCCAATCCAAGATATTGATCTATTTAAACAAGGGTTTTCAAATATTTGCGACTATTACAAAGACATTAAAAAGCGAGTTGCAGATTTAACAAAAAATATAAAAGCTGAAGCATTCAAAAGTTGTAAACGAAACATCTCAAAAAGGCTTGGATGTCAAGCGCGATGTCCTGGATGTGGTGCTAAATGCAGTAAATCTGAACCTCATGACGAAGAAGAGGTGGAAGTCTGGCATGATTTATGTGAGAAATGTTCACCTAACAATTGCACTTGTCAACGTTCGAATTCAAGTTCTGTAAAAACTCATGAAACTACATATCATTTAGCAAGTGCATTTAATGCATGGATATACATTAAATCAAAGAAACCATGTCTTGAAGTATGCTATCAACATTGGACAACAGGAACGGTTGCTGTATTGAAAAGTGCTCAGTCGTCTGACTCAAGTGATGAAAAGAAGGAAGATGACGATGAGTATGAATATATATTTCCGCGAGCTAAATATTTCAACACAAAGTATCCAGCCTGGTACAATAATTTAAAAAAGCTATCAGCCGAAGGCGATGGATGTAAGGAATCGATTCCACCACCTGATCAAAGACGTGCTTGGATGGTAGTTCGTCACACTATTGTTAATCATCATAAAGATAGAATGGTTGACAATGAAGAATATGATAATAAATTATATCCGTCGAATGATGAAAGTTTACCAGCAGATTTTGAGCCAAACTGGAAGGATATAGATTTTGCATGATAAAACTTTTTGCTTATACTAAATATTTTACCAACTACATGAATAAATAAACCTGATACAAATTGACTTACTAAACATACATATAGTAAAAAAGGATGAAATGATTCTATCTAGTTAAAACATTTAGACGCTTTAAGTGAGAAGTATGACTAATAAAATATCGCAGAAATCTCTTTTAGAAAGCAAAATATTTAAAATCCAATATCTCTCTGCCTATCTATTTTATTCAAATATTTTCCGTGCTCTTATGTTGCGTTGCAATTCTTTTTTTTTTTTTTATTTTGCTAGCTGAGTAACACCGATGCCAAGACGAAGGCCTGTCGGTACCTAGAGATTACAACATAAGAAAAGAGTGTCAGACTTTATAAAGAGATAGTAGAAATGTTAGAAAAGGAGCTTGAGAGGCGTAGAAAAAATAGAAAAATGAGAACAGAATACCGCCGTACGCAATCAGACAGGAAAAGTTAGAGAGAATTAGATACATGATGATGTTAAATATAGTATACTTGCGAAACGAGAAGAAACAAACAGACAGAATCGTGTATCAACAGTGATAAATACACCGAAACATCAAAGTTTGAAATACTTCAGAACGGGGTGGGTGTNCTCTATCTATATAACTTGATCGCTACGATTGCACACTTGAATTATAGCGTCATCTAAGTTGTTTACATGTTTTATATAAATTTCTTCGGTTCAAGAATGAAGGACATTTTTATATGTGGACATTTTCTAAAGGACTTTTTTTATCAAGGACATTTACATTGGAGGACATTTTTAAAAGGACAAGATTTAAAGAACCTTTTCTTGAGGGACAATAACTGAGGGACATTTCGTCAAGGACTTTTTCCAAAGGACGTTTGTGACATGATTCTCAAACAAATGTATTTTTCCTTTCACAAATTATAGATTTTAAAAATATGTAACAAAAAGATTATGGAGTATTTCTCGCAAGCAAAATATTTTCAAAGTAGTTTGGAAAAAATCGATTTCTATTTTAAAGAACCTTTTTACTTATAAGAAAATGTTCCGTAATCTTTTCTTTCGGCATTTGAAAACTATAGAGCTCTCTAGCTTTCATTCGTCAAACGTTATTTCAAAAACATTTATATATCATTGTTTTGACTCAATTGAAAAACTTCATAATCCTTAACAATAATTCTCACTCATTTGTCAAAGGTCATGCAAATAAATTTTAACAGTACATACAATGAAAAATACATGGCTCATTCAGTTTAATATTCATATCTGATGATGAAGTTTCAATGTGTACTATTACGGCATTTCTCCTCAATATATAAAATAAAAATAAAATGATTATTGCAAGCAAAAATCTTCTCTCACATAATTAAGAGCAAAATCAATCGTTTTTGGTCTCAGTCTCGGTCAGAACAATGTGTAGTTCTGCGTTCGCCATTAGTAATACATGCACTATCTAAAAATACGATATCATTTTTCAACAGTGTCAATGAGCTCGAGACATCTTACACGACCTACATGACCTCTAATATCCTCCCTCTAGGAATTCAATAATACTTCTTCTATTCTGCATGTTTATTTTTTCGACAACTTTGTTGTTTAGGAAAAAAAAAGATTAATATTACTATCAAAATTATCATTCCAAATACTAAATTGGTCATCATTTAGTAATTTTCGCATAAAATCTCAGGATGCATAATCCATGAGAATGTGATGTAGGTATCAGTTGCAGTGAAAAAATGTTGATCCTGACCTCGGTCTCGGCAGAAGTGAAACCAATTCGTCCATATCTATAATCAACTCATGGAATACTTCTATAGATCATTTGAAAGATAATGTATACTGTGATAGATGTAAAACATTAAACATTTAATTATGACCAAAAAGGCAAAATTTCCATTTTTTTTTTCTTTATGAGATATATGAAATGAAATAAATAAAATAAAACCGCATATTTCTTTTGTTAATTGATATTTGGACTTAATTTGAAAGATATAGAATTTTATTTTCGTATCGTTCATTTTTGAAGTATAGATTATATAAAGAACGAATTTATTTTTCTCTTTGTAATCCAGACAAAACATTCTTTCTATCAATCAACATTTAACATTTTAAATTATACGAATAGTAAAATGAACTCTTTGAACAGTCGGCTTCAAACAAATACACTTCAATCATAAGAATGATTCATTGTATTAGATAACTGAATCAATGATGTGATAAATGAATTGAAAATAATATACTTGAACCATTAAATTCTTTAATATAAGAAAAGAAAAGAAAAAAAAAACAATCAACTGACTATATCAATTTTTGTTTTACTCTAGTACTTTAATTTTGAATAAAATATATTATTTATTACAAAATAAGTAAGATATGCTGTGTAACAAAATCATTTCAAGGTCAATTATATATGATGATAAGAACAAAATATCATATCTTTATTTGTTCTAAGATTATCACTTACAATCAAACATCTGCTAATATGTATAAGATTTCTTTTTCTATAAAATCAATTGATTGTTTATAAACAATTTTACTGAACACTTATAATATAACATTCCCGATGGGTAAATATCTAAAACTACATTTATTCAATGAAAAAAAAACATATGCACATTGTCGATTTGTTAATATTTAATCGACAACTATGAAGAACATATGCATTCGATTAACCTCGTTTATCATGTCAATCAATGAGCCTTGAAATAATAACAGAAATAGTGCAATCACTAGCGGCAACTTTTCCAATCATCTAAATATTACTTTCAATGATATAAAATGCAGTGACTGGTATACATTATTTGACAATAGGAGAGATTCAAGACTAATTTGTGCCAATCACTTAAGTTTGAACTGTTTTGCGTCATCATCAGCATTTCATAAAACATTGAATGAAGAGAAAAAAGAAAAAAAAAAAAAGAAGAATAGCTCTGCTCTAAAATTAACGAACAATGCTGACGCGTGTGCACACCATACGCATAATTTCATGCATTCATTCATTTCTTTTTTGAACTATTCCAACATCATTCTGTCAGATATTGTTATAAAGAATTAGTATGACCAAGTAAGTTGAAGTAAAGTTCGATCTGATCGATCATCGTTTTTTCTTTTTTTTCTTCAAGGTTTTTTTGTATTTTTTTGTTCACTGATCGATCGATCGATCGAGAGATATAATCACACCATCTGGATAGAAGTCAGACGTAATGAAAAATAAATATTTTGACCTAATCGTCGGATGCCATTTCGAAATATATTGCAAGATAAAGCTCCGTTTTCATCATTTGCCCTTCTCTTGCATATATATATATACGAAATAACAACAACAGAAAAGAAAAACGGTAGATTTCTATTGTGTTTTTCTATCATGACATTCGTATATTTAGTTCAGTTAGTTAAGCAGATGTTGTTGATCTTTTTTTTTTCTTCATCTGAATGTGAGAGATACAATCGATTCTATTGATAAGCATAAAGCTGGAACGAGCGTGTCCTTTTGCTTCTATATATTGATGAACTGACTGAGACATATATATACCAGCGTAATATCGATACTACAAATTATATTATCATGACGAGACAATCATTCCGGAAGGTTTCTTCTGTTTAGATTTGTAGAGAAAGAAAGCAACAAAATTATATTCGAAGAGATTTTATTCCGATCGATTGTCTCGCATTTAGAAGAGAAAGGTCAGAGGTCTGGCATTGAACCTAGAATAGTATACGTCTGTTAAATAAATACAGAAATAGAGAATCTAATTGCTTACTGACGATTTTGTCCTTAATCGTTCACTAAATGAGTGATTGAGGAAGCAGTTAGTTCTCAGTTGGTGATCTCAATAGACAAGCAGAGACACATAAACATGACATATATGACTATCCTTTCATTCGATTTGTTTACGCAGTAAAATGAAAGAGCCTGAAGATAAATCGCTAAGAAACGTGAATATTCAGTATAAGAGAGAATATAATCGATCATCATTGATGAACAAAAATCCAAGAAAAAAAATGATGAAGTAGACTAAAGCAAGTGATAGAACAGTATATATCTTTGTTGTGAATGTAGGGCGTGTCTGGTGAACATATAGATAGAATGAATGCGGCACCTTCTTTGATAGTTATTATATATATAGACATATCACTTTTCCAGTTGTGCACACGTTTCTATTTAGTAGCATCAATTTTGAGTATGAGTATGCCACTTTCTTTCTTTCTATGCCGATGGATAACTCAATCGTGCTTATTTGAATGATATAATGCATTGGAGGAAGTGTATATCAAGACATGTCTAATGGAGAGTGCAAGGTTTCTATATTATATAGATAGAGACGACTACTTTTCTTTTATGATATGTTCACTGATGAGATTGATAAATTGCCTTTCTCGTTTTTCTTTTTTTTTTCTGCCAATGTCTCTCTTCATCTTGTCATAATAAGATCATATATATACATTAGAAGATATGAGAAATGCTCCTGGTGCTAATACCAAAAGTCACATTGTGTTAGATATCAGTGCAAGGACATGTTGTTTTAGTTTTATATGACTTCGTAGTAGAAAATTCTAATAATTTGTAAAGAGGGTAAGTTAATTTTCAGTTTTAAAAAATATTCATGTCTAGACTCGTTGATCTTCCGGAAATAAACACCATCCATGTCTAATTATTAATGATGATCGATTTGATGAAATTCTTTCTTGTTGGTCTAGTAAATAGTGTTTCTTTTTCTTTCAGATAAGAATATGCATACAATAGATTGGACTGTTTTAGTTTGTTTTATTCTTTGTTTGGTTGAAGGTTTTCCTTCAACATCATCACAACCACCACATTCAGTTTTTGGTAGGCATAATAAAGTTCGTCCACGTTTTCGTCGTCGTGAATTAGTTCAAGAAGAAGTACGAAAAACAATGTTAAGTTATATGACAAGTTTAAAAGGTGAAATAACTGATGTTGTACTTGAAGAAATGATTGATTATTATAATAGTCAAACATCAAAATTATATCGTTTGGAAAAAGAATTAACTAATTTAAAAAATTCTTCATTACCAATATTACAAAATGGTACAACAATAAATGATTTAATTATGCGTCTATCAAAACAACAACGTTCATTTGCATTAAATATTTCAACAATGGAATATAAAATAAAAAATTTAACAAATATTCTTAATGACTTAGTAAATGAATTACAAAAACCTATACAACATGTTCGAAGACTTGTTTCAAATAAAAAAGAGTTTGACGATAATGAAACACCAATAGGTAAATTGCTAATTTTCCTTATTATAAACAAATAAGATCAGTTTTAATTATCATTTCATCTATCTTAGACAATATACATGTACATTTTTATATAAATATATATATATATATATATATACATTATGCAATAATAGATACCAACAATATGAGTTCGTTATCACATTCCCTGGAGCATATCTATCCACACGCATTTTGTTAATTGGAAAACAAAGAATAACTTTTGTTTCTTTTTCTATAGATTGTGATGATATATTTCGTCAACAATCACCATTTGTTTCTCAAGGAATTTATCGTATAAAACCTCGATCATCATCTGAACCATTTGATGTACAATGTATGTTTGAAAATAATACAGGTAAATGAATAATCTCGATAAGCGAGAAAAAAGTTAAGATAATGAAATCTTTTTTTTTCTTTTCTGAATAGGATGGACAGTTATACAACGAAGAATAAATGGTACTATTGATTTTTATCGTGGATGGGATGATTATAAAAATGGTTTTGGTGATTTACGTACTGAATTTTGGTTAGGAAATGAAAAAATTCACCAATTAACAAATCAAGGACAATATATGTAAGAATGAAATGTGTGAAAACATGACATGTATCACATTCTTTTGTGTATGAGTTAGTGTCGTAACTAGAAAAAAAAAGTTGTGAATGAGAGGATAAGCATACACTGGTTATATCATTGATATATTGTTATATACGACTATAAGAGTTTGACTAAAGAACGGGATATATGTTGGTTTTTAGAGAAAGACATCGTCTATCTAATAGTGTATCCATTAACAAGTTCTACTGCGTATCGTTGACATATTGATACCACCTATTAATATGTCAATGATACGCAGTAGAACCTTGTTAATAGATATATTATTAGATAGACAAAGTCTTTCTCCAGAAAGACTATGAATGATCTTTTCTATAGTCAAAAGTCATCGAAGAACTTATCGTTGCCTTTGAACGAAGTCATTTTTACTGTGAACATGTAGTTAATTTGATTTTTTTTCCAGTTATGATATTATCTTATCTGTATAGTGCGAAGGCGGCGATTTTTTGGATTGAAATCAGGTCTTTCATTTCAAAGATTGTTTTTTTTTAAATATGAAGACTATGTCCTTTATGAGTTTATATTGAAAATAAAATAACTTTAAAAGAATTATTTTTCATGATATTCACTACGAATGAGTCACAAATGATCCAACAAGAATTAAACAGTTAAGCGGAATTCAATCGTTTGTGATGGGATAGCAATGCTGAGTTTCCTCTACCATCTCACTATACAATGAGCACTCATTTTTATAATGAAATTATTTGATTAAACATATATTTATTTTCTAGACTTCACGTTGAGTTAAAACCGTGGGATAGTTCAATTCGTACATCTGCATATGAAAAATTTTCATTAGATAATGAAAATTCAAATTATAAATTACAAATATCTCAATATTTATCGTCAATTTCAACGGCAGGTGATTCACTTTCATCACCATGGGATAATGCTAATGGAGCACCATTTTCAACATTTGATCGTGATCATGATAATTTATTTTATGATAATTGTGCTTTAACATATCATGGTGCATGGTGGTTTACAAGTTGTTTTCAATCACATCTCAATGGTGCCTATGTACGATCACCACTTGCCCTACAAAATACAGCACGAAATGGTTTACATTGGAATACATATGCTTTATATCATTCAATGAAAGAAACAACAATGCGTATTCGACGTAAACATGCATCTGAAACGAATGAAAGCATAACGATTTAATTTGAACTAAAATATTCTTTTTAAATAATTTTTTTTCTTTTCATTTTTTTATATAATTAATTATGAATTTATGTATAAACAAATAATTGATACTCAGGTTTAAAAATAATGGTAGTCATTATGAACTTTTTTTTGTTTTTTAATTTCGAAGTATCAGAATAATGGAATAAAAGAACAATTATATTTAAAGATTATTAAATATTCTTTATAATAGAATTCTATCAGAAAAATCCTTGCAAAAAAACAAAATTTATTTCTTTTCGAAATTTTACATGATGTAACTTCAGTGATTGCTTACGCGGCGAACATTTCCAGATGGTTCCTCAACTAGATTAGAATAATTCCCGTAGGATACGTTTGTCTTATTGAGATGTGACAGAGATAACGAATTTCGGTCTAAAGATTTGCCTGAATAAAGGTCTCGATTAGATCAGCCCGTAAAATTGAACTCATACTTTACCCATAAATAGACCCCGATGAGTTCACATATAGGCAAGTCTCATGATCTTGGAACGCCCTGAGTATTTTAGCCGAAGAAGTTGTGTTGCTCTTGTGATGTTGAATAGCCAATAAGCAATAATATATCACGAAAAAAGATAAGAAAATCCAGTATTTTTCAGATTTGATGTCTCTAGAATTCTTTAGGATATTCTAATATCCACGACACTTACCTATAGATAAAACTTCAGACTGAAACTGTAATTCAATTTTTTTTCATCAGGGTTTCTCGTAAGTCTTGAGGCGCAATAAATTTAGTTAATATGGAGACAGAAAATAACAACGAATCGAATGTTTTTATATGAGCCTGAAGTACTCTTTTTCCAATGACATATTATTGGATAATATCTTAATTTATAATAATAGAAATATAAGCATAAGAATGTGAGGATAAATTTCTCAAAAACGACCAACATGAATATGTTTTGAAGGCTTTGTAATCAAATGCTGAACAATTCTACATAAAACATAGCATAACTAGTAGAAATCAATAAACATTTATTCGGTGCTCATCACGATCCATTAGTAACATGTACAGTAAAGCTATGTACTCAATAATAAAATCTAAATACAAAGAATAAAGATTATATTTTGAACTATTGATGAATTATTACATAATTGAGTTTTACCTCAAGAAGATAAATATGTAATTTGAAAGACTAATACGAGTACTCAATGAAGTGTTATTGCCTGTCTGCATATAATTGATATAATAATGGAAAATTTATCATCGACTTAATTACCTTTGTGCTAGTATTTCATGTAGTATATTATTTATTTCATTATAAATGGTTGTTAATTTGAATATTAATAATTAGGTCTTTCCTATGTTTGTGTTCATACTTTGAGTGAAACCTTATGCTCGCGATTGTGAGGAATCAATTCTCACAATCATTGATACATCTTTGCTTTTTTTGTGTAATAATTTTGATGAAAGATGTTCGAGGTTGTCATCATATGACAAATTACTTTTATAAACAGAGCTCAAGAAAGGCTATCGTTAATAAGTATATTCATAGCAGAGTCAAATGAACGAGTTTTAATCTACAATCTTGTTCGAAAGAACTGTACTCATCGCAAAATTTGGATGTCAGAATATGTAGAAGTATTCAAGTCTAGGATAGCTGTAGCTCACAAGTTCAGATTAAATCAGCTAAAATAGTGTTGGAAAGTTCTTTTGGTAGAAACCGATCTGTTTGAACAGTTCTGTTGCGTGGAGTGAAATTGTCGCAAAAAAATGTTTGTTCTGTTACCGAGGATTTTAATTTTAGAATAGAATAAAAGTCTTTCCAATAGCTCTGTTTCAAGAACTATTCCCAGAGATCAATTCCTTTCAATAAAAGCTTTTCAGCAATTTTTCAGATAGACACTATCACAGTCGTCCTACAAAGAAATCATGTACAAAAGAAATACTTTACTGAAATGAGATTTTTTTCTCATGAACTTTTATTATAAAAAAACATCTTGTTAAAGGTCGAAGATATAATAGAAAGACTATAATACTACAAGTAGTAAATATGGAATAAATTTTGTTAATGATGGTGAATCTTATCTTTAGGTAAAATATCAATTTAATTGGCACATGACAATGATTAATTTCAAAGTAGGAGATGCAGCAAAGTCTCCCTCAGACAAAAAATGTTCCTTTTTCCAATTATTCTCCATCACCTAATGCACGGTGTTAAAAAAATAAAATACATCACAAGATACAGCGTGAGAAGCTCTACAATCTACAAAGGACAACTTATTCTATACTTGCCGCTTTTGTTTTCAAAATAGACAACACTCTGTGTTACTAATTTTCGACGCTACAGATGTACAAAATTTGTCCATTTTGAAAAAAAAGTAAGGGAAATCGAGAGAAAGAAAAAAAAAAACTTCGTCATGGAGTTTATTGATGGTGGAAATCACGTAGAAGAAATACTAAAATGCTTCGTAATCCTTTTTTGCGAATTCTTAGTGTTTTTTTTTTAGTGGCACAAGCTGATTAATAATATAGATTATTAGTCGTTTGTGTATGTTGTGAATTCAGTAAGTATCGTCTAAATGAAATAATAATAAAAAAGAAAGTAGCAAATATTGTAATTTTTTTGTAAGAAAAATATTGTTGGTACAGTTAAGGATAGACATTTTTGAGATGCAATGTCTAATTTATTGCAAAATTATGACACTATTTCAGTTTCGTGCATATATATATAAACGCATGATGAAGACACAAAATCCTGTGTGCAATAACATTGAGAATCTGAGTCCAGTGAAAATCACAGATGGGCAACGAGTACCTATATACTTGTTCAACATTTAAAAAGGTTTATTAACCTCTTAAACTTGATACGTATAATTAGTGACAAATACCATGCAAATATATGCCGAGTAATTCATGTCGTTAACAGTTTACGACAATATTTTCTTGAATCGCACTTTTTTGTTAGTGATCATCATTTTCATTTATGTCTCCAGTTTTAACTATTGTTTGCTCTTTTTTTTTCTTGTGCAGAATGCAGCAAGGAAGTAAAGAAGTTGGCCTCACCAGAATATAGTAAGAATGAATCACACATCACATGAAAAAGAAACTTCCAAGAAGGGTGTACTGATGGAATACATTCGTAATACCATCAAACTTCACAGTTATTTACTCAATTTAACAAATATGATCGTCTGTGAGTTTGATTTCGGTTTTTTCCAACTTTTTTCATACTGCTAAAAGTAACAAAAAACATGAAAGCTTTATCAATGAAATCATAAAGAATTTTATAAGAGATGAAGTTTGTTTTGAGAGAAAATAACTTTTTTCTTCCAATCCGTCATATATATTTTGCGTGAAACAGCGGAAAGTAACAGCGTTCTGCGAGTATTTTTTTTCTCATCGTTAGGAAGAAATGCGATTGTAAAATTGAGTCTTGCATTATTGTCACATTTTACTAATCTTGTTCAAAAGAAAATATTTCAACCGACTACTATCATTATGTTGGACATTATTAATCGAAGGATGCTCTCCACGGTGTTAAATCCAGCTAATATTCCATTACTATTATTACTACCAATTTTGATCGTCTGAAAGTCATTTTCATCGGTTAGTGTCTTGATAATGAGCATCAAGCAAGATACAGGCTTGGCCAAACTAACTAAGTAAATCACACCACCCTTTTCGAAGTTTTTAGTTCATATTTCAGCTATAACTAGAGTTACTGAATATGATGTCTCATGTAACTCTTGCTGCCGTATGCCGCACCTATCCATATAAACGAAATAAGCTACTCCATCCATAGATTTACGAGAAGTTAAATTTTTTCCGTTTTACTTTTCTATGTTTATATATCTTCTACAATGGTAAAAATAGGAAGTATGAAAATTACAAAACATCTGAATAGTGATTCTGTCACTATTAAGTTTTTAGTTCTTTTTATACTTTTAGTACCTTTAATCCGTCTGATCCTTTTAGACTAAAAAGAGTAAAAGGAGTAATGGGGCTAAAGATACTAAACAAACAAACGGAATCCAAAGGAGATAACATTTTCCAGTGATCTTATAACTTGGATAACAAAGTAACAGAGAATAAATTCAATTTCCTGCGGATTCATCTCTACATCAGGCCATATCCCTTAAGAGTTTTTCTTAAGCACATCAATTCGTCTATTCTATATTTATTGGCCTATATGTTCATTTGGATGATGGCCGTTCTCGTTTGCATTGTATTCTTTGTCGTGTACTAAATCATCCTAAATTTCTATTAACTTATATGCCTTCCACTACATATTTGAAATCTAACCAGATGATCATGAACTGTAACGTTCTGAACAGCCAGTTGACAAAGTAGCATGACATTGGACTTATAAAAACGAACTTTTATTTAGTGGCTGTATGTAATCTAGTTCTGAAACCCAAATACAGTTCGTAGATCATCTTACAATATTTTTTAAGTGCGTAGCCATTATATAATATAATCGTTCTGAATCGTCAAAGTTATTCACTCGACCCAATGAAATCTTGCATTTTATTGTCTTTACATGACACAAGATAAAAATAATTTTTTATCCTTTTCAGTGCCCATTAAAGATTATGTTGCGAGTATCTGGTAAATGTGAGCGAATAGTAATATATATACAAATGGCTCTTCTTACATTTAACTAGATATATTTCGTTTACTCATTTCTTTTACATTGATCCAAAAATAAGACTGCGGTTCACTTGATCGCATGACTCTATAACTTCTTTAATTAATGAATTTCGTCTAGATCGTGCAATAAGATAGTCATTTTTCATAGACTAGTTGGAAGAGGTAAACACAATTCGAGTCGAAATGTATTTTCTAACTGAAGACTATGTTTAAACGTGATTAGTGACTGAAACATGCTCTCATAAAGGTTCAATTGATAAAGATAGATGACTTTGACTTTTGTGCATTGAGAAAAGTGAAGTTTTGTAGAATTTAACTTGTGAAATATTATTATACAAAACTAGATTTGAAGACTTTATATTTAACAAGTATGAACTAGGGATGCACTATTTCTTGTTATATAGTTTATATTGTAAGAAGAAAACTTTGCTTTAAGAGTATCATTCTAAATTCTTCTTATCCAAAATTTGTATTATTATTGTGTCAACATTATTGACAAAAGTATGGAATAATCGTTACATTTTTCTTTATTTACATTTAATTAATTTACTTTGTATTTTTAGATTTTCTATTAATATTCTCCTTCACTGATATTGTATTAGAACTTTCAATTGTAATTTAAATTGAAGACAATAATTATTATTAACTAAACTTCTTCCAAGAAAACAAATGGACACCTCTAAGACGATAAATCCATTCAATATATTGGGCATAAATGAGAATTCATCTCCTAGAGATGTAAAAATTGCTTTTAAACAAAAAATATGTTCACAATCAAGGTATCAAAGAGCAATATGTGCATTAGCATATGATATGATCTGTTCGACAGATTCAAGAAAATATACGAGATTTGGTAACAAGTTTTTAGTTAATCAAGAAGATCATTTTTATTACGTGACTACGGGAAATTATGAATCATTTGTGAAAGAAATTAGGAAACAAAAATCTTTACTCAACGAAAGAGATGATCATGGAAGAACATTACTTTACATAGCAGCAAGAAATGGTTTTCATAATATATGTCATTTCTTATTAAGAGCCGGGTGTAAAATTAACGAAACTCAAAATGATGGAAGCACTGCTCTTCATGCAGCAGCGTTTTATGAACATCAATCAATAGTCGAACTCTTGCTTGAATATGAAGCAAATCCAAGAATAAGAAACAAGTTTGGAAATAATCCTCAAGATGAAACTCGCAGTCAACATATTAAAAATTGCATTCTGTCGAAAACTGATGATAAGATTAATTCATTATTAAATAAGTTGAAAAGTGATGGATTCGCCAAAAATTTGGTTGTCATAAAACGTTTTGATAAAATTATTGCTAAAAAGATTTTGAGAAATTTGGACTACTGTTTGGAATATTCGACATCAAATTTAAATAAATGTTGGACATTAGCCTGGCATGGTACTTACTATAAACATTTAGAGTCAATTGTGAAGCATGGATTACATCCGGCTGGTACCGTTTTATCACCTGGACATCAAATTTCTCCACAGAACGGTCATATTCGTTTGAATATGAAAATAGGATCATTTACAAATTGGGCCAATGCAATATTCATTTCACCAAGCATATTTTATGCAGCAGATATCGCATATTCAGAAAGAATATTTTCTGATAATCAACGATGGTGCGTTTTAGTCGAAACACGAGTAAAACCAGGTTCATTTACTAAACACAAACAGACTCTGTTGAATCAAAGAGAATTATTACCAGGTGAACCAAAAGATTTAGAATATAGAGTAGCTGTAAAATCCGATGAAGACTTTATTCTACGAGTGGAGTCGAGTAGAAATGTTATAGTCACTGCGGTGGTTTTTGTGAATTTAACGTTTCTTGAAAATATCGATGAATATTATCAAGGAGAAGATTTATTCGCTAATTCAGAATCTGAAAGAGCTCTTTTTCAATAAATATACCCATATCAAACCAATCGATGTTTCATATGAAAGTTTAATCATTTTTACAGGCAATCCATACAAGTCAAAAATGACCTTGCTTCATCGGAATCCTCGGATCACGTTTATTTTCTTTTTCGAATGTATTTAAAATTACTTTTCTCTATTTTTTTTATCTTTATATGAAAAGTTTCCAAAAATAAAATTTTCTATATTGAACCTTTCCTTTACATTCTATAGATATCTCAATTTTAGAAGATAAATTACTCCGATAAGATATTGCAATAGTATGGTTGATTCAATAAAGGAGATTATGGATATATTCGCATTCGATATTTCTGCTTTCAACACTTTCGTTTACAGCATTTTCTATGGATCTCTTCCTGCGAATGAAATTTCATTTGTGTATGATTAAGTAACTTTCTATTAAAAAAACATTTGGTATATGTTCATGATAAAGAATATAAACATGTTAAATAAACAAAGTTTGTCAAAGATAGAAGTGCATTAATGTCGAAATATGATATTTTCTAACAAAGTTTCTAAATGTATACAGAATGATGTTATATCTTTTGTCTGTTTGATAATGTCCTTAATTTTCTAACAGAGAAAATACTGCTAATAGGGTGTAGGTGTTGGTGTGGGATGGGTGTGGGCGTGCGAATGTTTTTTTTTCTCCAGATCCACTCACACCCAGATCTACATCCTCTGGAGAAAAGACACACTCGCACACCCACACGCTAATTCATTTCAAAGGATGACAAGTACCATCTAGTTTATTTGAATAATTAAAAGTTAATATAGTTCGACAGCATGTTTACTTGTATGATTATACTACCTATCAGTAAAGATGATCTACATAATCGAAATTATATTGTGGAAAAACAACAAATTGAACGTTTAATCCTTTGAGTTCGGAATTTTTTTAAAACTACAAATAATTAAAATTTCAAATCAATGTTTATTTTTTCAAAATATGATCAAATACATAATTCAGAATACTTTCAGAGTATGATAATCTTTAAAACAATCCGTTACACACAACCCTATCTTACATTCAATACATTCATACAATATATCTCTTCTCGACTTGTCTCTCCTCACTAGAGCCCATCGGGTCCAACATTTTTGGACCCGGACATATAATTGGAGAAATAATAATGTTCGTAGTAAATAAATAAATAAATAAATAATTTACGTATTATTTTTTATTTCGATTCGAAATTAAAATCAAAATTTTATTCTTTTGATCATGTTGTAAAGAAGATAAATTGAATTATTTACGCAAAGAAATCTATTTGATTTCTTTCGTATTACATATGTATTTAACAAATTCGACATTGATCATCAACAATTCATCATGTTTAAATAATAATGATGATATTTTACATGTTCTTTATGATTATACAAGTAAAGAAGATGATGAACTAATATTAAGGTTTGAAAATTTTTTTGCTTTGTTTTCAAAAAATTTTTTATTCTTTTTTTTCTTAAAGATGTGGTAGTAAATTAGAAATGTTATCAAACGATCGAAGAACCTTAGACTCAGAAGAATGATGTATTGAAAAACTTGTTGATTCTGAATCTATTAATATTTTTTCAACAAATTTTGTTGCTAATTTTCAACCAAACCTACGTATTATTGATTATAAAAAATTACAAAATGGAAATTTAATTGGTAATGGTAGTTTTAGGCAAGAAATTTTATTGAATATATTAACAAAAAATTCTATATTCGAAGGTATGATAATAAATATTTTCAGAAAGCAGATATATATTTTTCCGCTGGGCTGGACGAATCGAGTCAAGTTAGTTTTTTCGCTATCTGTTTATATTTTTTTTTTATAAAGAATATTTACAATAAGTTTTTCATGATATGATACCTAATGCCCATTTCAAAAACGGTGGGTGAATATTTTTTGAATAACTTTTGATAGACATAAGATAGAGAGTTGCAGTTTTCATTGTTGGCAAAAAGCGATGAAAACATTTCGAAGTATATGTTGCTGGATAACTTAACCTAGTTTTTTCAACGACTTAAGTCAATGTCTTTGAAAATTAACGTATTTCGGTATGTGACTAAAGTCAATGTTTAATAATCAGGCGTGAAATCGAACCATTAATCAAACATCTACAAAACAATGAAAGGACCAGTCTTTTAGATTTACTCATTCAGGGGTTATAGAGGTTGTATTCAAAATTCTAAGCGGGTTTTTCTATAAATTTCTGTGAAAAGAAATCATTTTTTTCGTTTTTCTTATTTAATAAGAAACCAATTTTTTGGCATTTTTTTAGAAAGTTGATTAAGTAAACTTTAGGAAACCTTAATTTCCTCTTTCTAATAGTGAAAACCACAGCTGTCTATCAAAAGTTATTCAAAAAATACCCAACTGCCTTTTTTTTGCAAAATGGGCATTAGTACCCATGAGCTATCATTTGCGACCATACAAATACATATGCTGAGAATAAACTCTCCAAAAGTGAAGAAATAATGTAGCGAGCAATGTTGAATAAAATAGAAAATCATTGGTCATTAATTAATTTTGACATTCTCCATCATCTAAGTGATTATAATCAGAAACTATTCCTAACATCGATTAGTTCTTGATTTTTGTATTAAACTTGTTGTTGATTGTTTTATTAAATTAAACTATATAGTTTCGAGTCATGACTGGGACTCGTTCAGTTAAGCTCTTCTATAAGGCATTCAAAAAGACTAGTTGTAAATATGGATAAAAAAATCAAGCAGAAAGACATTTATATATTTAAGTAACACAAGATCGTATGGTTGAGTAATCATTAATCATTTGAAATATAAAGTTAGCTTTTAAAACTGATTTTAAATGTCTCAAAAACGAAATACATGATAAGCTTTTTTTATCTGATAGTTCCATTTAGTAAAACATAAAGCAAAATTATTATTTATATTTTATTATGCTAACAAATTCAATCACTAACGTAAGTGTCACTTTGGTTACACATAGTAGTAATACACTTAAATATATTGAATACAGCAGTGTGATTTACAGACGAGATAAAAGATAGTAAGGGCGATAACAAGCTTTTAGTTACGTTACTAATAGATTTATAATTCAAACCATGATTTTTAATTGCTCATTATCAAAGAAAATGCTGAAGATCAGAAATCGAACTTAGTCTTATAAAATTTAGTATGAAAACTTGAAAATGAAATCCAATCTGGTACATCATTAAGTACAATAGAATTTTGATGTTTCAAAATGCAACTAATAAATTTATCTTTTGTTAGAACAGAACTATTGTCAAAAAACTGTTTTATTTCTTAAGTAGTTTTTTAATGAAATATGTTAGAGTTAGGAAGCTGCGGCTTCATGGTTTTTTTTTAGATCCAAACTCCAGTCTAGAAAGACCTGTAACTCTCTAATTGATTTGTATACTTTTGATGTTTTTTGGTTTTTATTTTCAACTATATTTTGTTCTGTTTATTTAAAATGAAGAATTAAAATAAAAAAGAAATATTACCTGATTTCAAATCTTCTCTAGTCGAATCCGAAGATTAATGCACACTGAAGTTGAATATAGACTCGGATCCAAAACCAAGTCTGAAAGAATCCGTAGCGCTCTAATCATAGTTCAACATATATCATATTGAATACTACATCTATGTAAAAGCATACAAACCATTTTTAACTTTCTCTTATTCCTTGATGACTTTATGACAATTGATGGTTTAATAAATTATTATTTTTTTCACCTTCCTTATTCATAAGAAATTACGAATGCAACAAGTTTTTGTTAAAAAAAATTATCTAAATCATAGATAGTATAAATTCATTTAAGTATTATGACCATTCATTTATCGATCGGATAGGTGTATTGTAGATTTTTATGTAATATGTGTGTTCTTTATCAAGATAACTTTTTTTCCCGATAGATTCATATAATAGTTTTCATTTTGAATATATCAAATGATTTTTTATTTTCACAATTTTATTCTGATCAATCACAGTTTGAGTCATGATTCATCATATGGAGTCATTTTAGTTAGACATCATATTGAATCGAATCATAAAAAAAGATTAATGATGTTTCCTGCTTCCAATATCTTCTTCTTTTTCCATAAACTATTTGATTAATATTTCAAGAAAAAAACAATCTTTAAATTGTTTATTTTATTTAGTCATGTTCATTATGAAAAATTTGGTGATATTGATCTAGCAATAAAAAAAAAACAGCAGAATCTTTAATGTCATTTAATTCAATACAAACATCAATATTAAATAAAAAAAATGATAATGATAATATATCAGATGCTGTACATAAAACTCTAATTGATAGTCTTTTACGTAAACGACAGCTCTCTTCTTATCTTAGACATCGAAATATAATACAATTATTTGGTGTTTTACGATCATTATCAAGAAGAAATCTTTATCGTGTTATGAAATATACACATGATGGTGCATTAATTTATCTATTACAAAAAAAAGAAAACCTGATCTTTATTCAAATGTATTTATTCATTATGCTAAATAAATAGCTGATGGAATGAAATCTTTACACGATGAAGCATGTGAACATATTATTCATCGAGATTTAATATGTTCAAATAGTAAATACGAAATTTCAAATATTAATTATTTCCTATTTTCTTTTTAGTTCTTAATTTAAAAGAAATTAAGAATATTTATAGTGATAATGCACTTTTACAAAAAAAAATATTGAAAAAAAATTATTTTAGTTTTTTTACAAAAACAAATATAATCATCAAGCATGTCAGCTGCTGAAACATTTGCCTGGATGAGTTGTCAATGTATTCGTAATAGTGAATTTTCAATTAAATCTGTTGTTTGGAGGTAAGATTTTTCAATTACATCAAAGATGAATGTAGTTTAGCATTTTTCGAATTCAAGTAGTGCTTTGAATAGCCAATGAAATTATCTATCAAATGCATTCTATACCAATATTTCATAGATGAGTTATGAGGGTAAGATTTCTAAAAAAACCGAACACGATAGTTCTCATATTCGAGAAGATTTTTTCAGAATGATTTTTTAAAATAATTTCATCTTATGAAGATGATACTGTTAAACTAATCATTCCTCTGAAAGCTTTCTCAAATCTAAAACCTACTCCAATCCATAGTCCATCAATGAACTCTTGACATAAAATGTATTTGATAGACTACTTCATTGGTTATTCAAATCAGTATTAAATTTGAGTTAAATACAGAGATTATAGAAACAATCTAAAATACATTAGTCTTATACTTTTCTTGTTTGACAGTTTTCTACATTTTGTTTTGAAAAATAAAACTAGTTAAAACTCGTAGATATAACCATATTGAATTCATCAATGATGAGAAAATGTTTCAAAAATTAATCAACTGCAGAACAGAATTCAATTGTTCATTAGAGATATCTCAAAATGCTATCATCTTTTGTTTTGATTTGATCAAATTGTCTTGGAATCTATGTAGAAAGAGTTGATTTTCATCAAACAGAAAATACCTAATGTTAGTTTCACTAAAGTAGATCTCTTATATTATGCTATGGAAATAAACCATTGAACGAAACGGTTTTAAGTCAAAGACCGTCGTAAGTGGGATCCTGAAAAAAAAAGTAACGTGTATCGATCGATCTCGAATAAAATCTTTAATGAACCCCATCCATTTCTCTTTTTTCCGAAGTTTATTGATAACGATTTAGCAGAAAATTCTGAAACTTTCAGAGTAGAGAGATTTTAATGAATAACGTAAAAATTATCATAGACTGGAAATCTCTAAATTTCTTTCTTCAAAAAAATATTCAAAGTCCAAGGGTAAAAAATGGCTTGAAGTTTCTCCCTGCACAGCAAAAAACTATACCTCATTCTTTTAGTGTGAAAATTAAGATGAAATAGGGGCATATGCTATTTTTTTTCATTTTAAAAATATCGTTTTTAAGGCTCAGGAGAACTAAAATTCTGATAGTACCATAAAAAAATGCACTGTTTTCTTGTCGTGCTAGTTTTGTGAGACCTACTAAAACTCTTCAGGAATAGTATTTTTAAGAAAAACAAAACAGCACATTAATCAATTTGATCGATGTATCTAATCCAGGCCTCGCAGTGTGTGTACTTTCCTGATTTTGTCCTGATTTTTTAAGGTGTTCTGATTTTCCTGCTTTTGACTGAAAATCCTGATTTTGTCCTGACTTTTCAAGATTTATCTTCGTAGGACCACATATGCGTCATTTTGACGTTTTATTCTGTTATACTCAACGTTTCTTACAAATTTTATTAAAATATTTATTGAAAATTTTCTATAAAAAGAAGGATGATACTCAAATTTGTATGTATTTGGATCATTTTTTTTCTTATAATCAGTTTAAGTTTCGATTATTTCGAATTAATTGATTTTTGAAAGCAGCTATTTTATCATTAATGATTATCACCAGTACTTCGGCGGTATCTATATCATATAGTTTCTGATCGTGCGCATCAGGACAAAATCTTGTATTCTATTATTTTAACATTTTAGTCGATTTACTAAAGTTTTCTTGCAAACGCTTTTATTCGTTTATCTATAACTTGTTTGTTTTATACGTGCGAAGAGCAACGATGCGAAGAAGAGGAAAAGTAGCAGAGGGGGAAGGAGGCGTGATGCAAGGAAATGGCTTGAGTGCTCAAAAGATGGATATAGAACCTTAAAAACTGCGAAAATGCGGATTTTTCTTATTTCTTTTTACAGCTACCCAGGAGGATCATTCCGGTTGTCTGAAAGGCCACCGGAAACGGCCTGAAACGGCTATTAAACGACATAAAACGGCATTAATTTTCCCCGTATTTCGCCGTAATCCGTCAGCTCGTTTTACGGGCCGTTTTTTTTGCTAGAAAACGGCCATCGCTTTTAACACTATTCTCTTCGTTTTCCGAGCTGACGGAAAATGGCGTCGTTTTTTAACGTTTTACCTCGTTTTTATACCGTTTCAGGCCGTTTACGGGCCGTTTTCTTCCACCTGGGTATTTTTCTGATAAAAATGCTATTTCGACTAGAAACAAATGAGACTCCAAAAGTAAAGGATGCCCCCTTCCGTAAGCCACGTGTCTGGAGAAAAGAACACGTATACACAATGCATAATTACAGATAGCGAACGAAAAGAAAAAAGTAGAACTTGAAGCATATATTCGACGAAATATAATCTAGTAATTTCAATGATCTATCATTGAAATACATACTTTTGTGCAGCTTTCATCCTGAACAATAATACTATGATAAGACTTAAAATGTCCAGATTTTAATCGAAATTCCTGATTTTTTTTCTAAAATGTGTCCTGCCTATTTTCCTGATTTTCAGACATAGGCCGCTGCGACCCCTGATCTAATCTATAAAAAATGTTTCAGTCCTATAGGTCGTACTATGTAGAAGAAAAGAAGAAAAAACTTCAATTCTTTTATTCGAAAATTTGATATTGAGAAAAATTCAAAGAAAATTCTTTTTTTTTCTTTTGCTTTTTTTTATCGAAGTTTTACACATAAAATGTAGATTTTTAGTTCTCAAAATGTGCTCGCTAGATAGAGGGTGCTTCACTCTACATACTAAACATATAAAAGAAACTGAAAATTTTGGGTCTGGAAAGGGGAATAGTCTCCTTAAAGGTATCAAATAAACATATCCAAACGCTTTTTTTTAATATTTGATGAAAATTGATATCTTTTCCTCGAATTCTAAATTGGGAGTTAGAATACTATTTGTAGTATTAGATGATTATCGTATTAAATCAATCATGCTTAAAGTTTTCTTCTGTAAGCTACATATTGATTTTTGATTCTTGATATTTTGCTCTCGATTCAGTTTAAATTTTGAAAAATACGAATCGTCCTCATCTCTCCTCCTCGCTATTCGTTTCTATTTGAGGCATTAAAAAAGACATATAGTATGACATAAAGAAGTTGTTCAAAAATAAGGAAGACCGTGAGAGTGAAGGAGGCTTTCGAAAACATCGTCTGAATTCATCTATGGAAAGAAGGAAGAAAAGATCAACTAGTCACGTCAAACGATGGACAACTTTGATGTAGCAGATAGACATCTAATTTGCGTTCACGGAATCTACTTTCATTATTTAGAAGTGATTATATAATAGCCAGAAAATTACGTTCAAAAACTCGCTGTTTAAAAAAACTTTCTGCAAAAATCGCAAGTCAGGTATCCTTGCATACATTTTTCGAAAAATATTTTTCTTAGAAGCTATATCGTGGCTCACATCATCGAACGCAGTTTCACGTGCTGACTGCAAATATCATCTTGATTTTATGCTATGTTGTTGTTTTAAGAGTAGAAACTTGCATTGTGAGTAAACAATCAGGGTCATTTGGGAATACAACTAATTCAGTCTATGTCGAATAACACTATAACCAACAATAGATCCAATACGGAAATATTTGCTGAAAGTTTGAACCTAATGGAACTTGAACCGTTTGTAATGTCTACAAAATACACAAAACCAATTTTTGAAAATATTTTTAGTATAACACATGAAAACTTTTTTCTTCAAAGATTTAATGCTAAAAATGTTTTTTATGTAAGTTCAATAGCTCATTCTGAATATCATTTCCCTTTTGTAGCAAAATGAGGTCTTATATGTAAAAACAGGAATTTGGTGGCAAAAACTTGAATTTGGGGAGACTTATGATATTCAATAGGCTCATCAACGTAAGATAGCGCTATGGATAGAGATAAATCCGTCAGAAAGAACAGTTAATGAAAGTTTTAGATCAATCGAATTTAAACTCTTTATAGTGTGTACAAAATACGGAAAGGCTAGTTTCCAGAACTTTGTCGGACGTAGTCATCGATTTCTTTTTTTTCAGAAAAAATTTAGTGTTATATATGATTTGTTGCAGTTCGACCCAAGACTCTCGATAGTTTTCAAAAGTAAGAGAAGTGAAATTTATTTCGTAGATAGTAACCAAAATTTTCACAGTCACAGAGGAAAAGTCAAATGAGAAGAAAAGGAGAGGAAGAACAAGAAGTAAAGAATTATTTCACGCAAATACATTATAAAATTTTCTTCACGAGAAAATTGGGCGAAAGGATTTTTGCTGGAAATCTGATTTCATGCCAAATGTGAACTTCAACAAACCTCACTAACAATATAGTACAAAATCAAAAAGTAATATTTTAGGAAATGGAAATTTTTTGCAAATTGCTAAAAGTTATACTTTTCTTTTCTATTTCCAGGAAAGTCTTCTCATATTCAATGAAAGACGTTTCTGAATATTTTTGTTGTCGAAGGTAGCTGCACTTGCAGTCGTTAGCCATTAGTGAAACATTTTAAAGTTTAATTCTAAAAATTGTAGTCGCTTGTAATCTAATGTCAGCGCCAGAATTAGATAGGGGTGGGTGTAAGCTCAATAACTCAACAACCGCAACAGCTAGCGACCTGTGGTTTTCATCAATCGAAAGAGGAGGAGTTCGGACGTCTTTTTCTCTGATAATGTGTAAGACGAAGTCCCTTTAAAACTAATGATCTTCGAAAAACATGCAAAAGAATGCATGAAAATGACCTGCCAACTAGATGAAATTTTGATTTTGACCTTTGATTTAGATAGAGGGACTTGAGATCTATAGTTCACGATACAGAACTCTCTCCTATTTCTTACACTTTCATCGAAATGTCCAGCTATTATGATAAAAAATGCGAAATTTGCTGATTTTTTACTAAGTGTTCCCATTTTTTATCATAATAGCTGGACATTTCGATGAAAGTGTAAGAAATAGGAGAGAGTTTTGTATCATGAACTATAGAACTCAAGTCCCTCTATCTAAATCAAAGGTCAAATCAAAATTTCTTCCAGCTGGCAGGTCATTTTCATGGGTTCATTTGCATGTTTTTCGAATATGATTAGTCTTAAAAGGATTTCGTCGTATACATTATTGAAGAAGAAGATGTCCGGACTCCTTCTCTTTCGATTGGTGAAAACCGCAGATCGCTAGCTGTTACCGTTATCGAGTTACTGAACTTACACCCACCCCTATCTAATTCTGACGCGGACATTAGTTTCACAGAAAAAGAACTCATTTGACCGCTAGAAGAGATATAATTTACTCAAAGTGGGCTTCCTATTCAATTCAAGTCCTATTGTATCTGTAAAATTTGCCAAAATCGTAAATTATCTATGAGATTTATAAGATTTAACTGCTTACTAGATCTAGCAGAAGTCACAGATTATTTGTCAGATTTATCAAACCCACACTTTTTGCTAAATCTGGTAGAACTACCGATTGTCTGTTAAACAAAACAAAAATCATAGACAGATTGTAAGATCTGATAGAAGTTAAAGACTGTCTGTCAGATTTGTCGGCTATACTTTGTATATTAGACATAATGAAACTAAAAATATGTGGCAGATTCAGAAGAAACTACAGACAAACTGTCAAATCCCGGATCTGGCAGAAGTTGCAGATTGTGTACTAGATTTAGTGAAACGACAGACTCTGCCGAATATGTCAAAAGCCGAAGATTATCTAAAATGTTCGGCAGATAGCTAACCATAGGCGGCGGACCCATTAGGCTTGGGGAGGCTCAAGCCTCCCCTAAAAAACGGAGAAGAAGGCTTAGGGAGGCTCATTTAATTTGAAAAAAAGTTGTAGATCTCATCTTTAATGTAGACNATGTGAAGAAAACGGGTAAGTTTAGATGATTTTTCTACGAAGAATTGGTTTGTTTCTTCATTTTTTAGGTGGAGAAGGTTGCAATGTTCAGCTTCGTGATGGTTTGGTAATGGTGCGATGAAGTGCGTCTGGATAACTAAAGTTTTTCTCTGAGTACTATGTGTTGCCGACCTTTAATGACTGTTCTAGTTATTTCTGGCTACGGATAGCTTCACAGCAGAGCCTTATTGAACGTCTGTGGCCGCTGTGAATGCTTGTTGCTGGTGGCAGAGAAGTGATGGATTCCTGTCTAGTCTAGTTTGGTAGAGCTTTACCGGCATTCGGAAACCTTTTCTTTGGGTTTCCGAAGAGGTATTTGAGGTTTAGTTATAATGGGTACTATAGGTTTCTGAGACCTCGGAAACCCTTCTTCGGAAACCCTTAAAGGGTTTCCTATAGTAACAAACTCGGAAACCCTCTAAGGGTTTTCGAGAATACCTATTTTTTTTAGAGTGTAACAGCATCTTCATCTCACCTGAATGTAACAATCAAAGAACTTGACAACAAATTTAAACAAAAAAAAACGAAGAAGAACAAAAATTTCGTGATCATTTAAACATAATGAGTCAATCATTATTGATCATGCAACAACAACAGTAAACACAACAACAAATATTGACCACAGTGAATACCACCATCAGACAAACAATATTTACAATCTATCAAAGTACGACACTGCCTATGCATACAGCTACTGCAAAATTAAAATTGCAAACAAATACAAATCGTTATAGTGAAATTATTCAACATTTATCAAATCAAATGATACTGTTAAATGAAGCATATAGCACATATACAAATCAACAATCATCATTAGAACAATCATCAAATAAGCAAACTGAAGCATTAAATATGGCATTAGATATTATATTAAAAAAACATAATACTCAGTAAAGACTTTAAATATAGTACTCCAGTAATTAACCCAGAAATAATCAACGAATTTACGAAAACTTTCAGTGAGAAAAAAAAATTCTTTTTTTTTACGAGTAGAATTGTAGAAATTCTATAAGTGAGTCAAATAAGAGCTGGGTGTGGCTATAGCTGTAGGTATGGATGTGGGTGTGGGGTGTGAGTGTGGGTGTGGACGTGAGTCTGTGTGAATCTTCATCGTACTTATCCACACCAACATCCAAACACTCACACGCACACACCCACACCCTTTTCATTCTTTCAAAAGTATCCAACTACTTATTTTGCAAACTGTAATATTTACTTAATTTTATTGTTCAATATTTCATTAACAAGATTTTCCATAGGAAACTCTTATATTTGAAATCAAAACAAACTATATCACATAAATTATATACCTTTCTTGCACTATGAATATCAGGAGTAAAAAGCTCACCGTAGTCTTATGTAGATAGCGGATGAAATTTAGAACAACGCGTTCTGTTAAGTTTGGTTTGATGCATTCTTATTTAGTGAGATAAATATCCGTTCTGTTGTCGGGCCTGCAATAAGCACATTCCTAAAACAACTTTTTTTGTAGTTCGATGAGTAAATAAGCCAGTATAAGATTGTCCATCTGCGTATTTTCTCGCTTTCCATTCTTGCTATCATTGTAACAGAATATAGCAACTTGCGATGCGTATGTCTAGTTAGTAAAAGAAGAAAATTGGCAAAAGACTACATAAATGCGGTGCAAAGTGATCTCAATTCCCGATAATGAAGCTACAATTAACAAACGAACGAAAAGCGATTTCACCTAAAGTCGATCATATTTTATCGGAAGCCTTCATTATTTCTGGTAAAAGATGGATATCAATTCGTCAAAATTACCGCATTGCGTAACTTACTGAAGATGCACGAAAACTCCTATGAAAAATTCAAAAACGTTTGCATCATCATGAGATATCAATCTAGCGACTCACCGTCCTCTAGATCATTACAACACAAAATACAGATTTTGTTACACCAAAAAACACGCAAAGTATGGAGACTGAATGCGTATGCAACAAACGACAGTGAATGCTGTGCTTCGCACCGTATTAAATCTTGTTGACGATAAGATTGATTGATGTTAACACAAATTTTCAGTAGGCGATACTGGTACTAGATATAGATCAGAGAAATGTACTCCATGTGAGACAATACCGACCAATGTAAGTTCCTCGATGTCTTTATACTATTTTGAAGAACTTGAAAAGTACTATCGAATCATATGGCAAAAGTCTAGTAGCTCATGAGAAGGGTCGATGAAAACAGTTGATTGTGATCAACAGTCGGGTTCCATGTAAATATGATGGCTATAGACTATTTCTATCGACCTGTGCATAGCAAAGATAAATGCTATATGGCCAATTCTACTAGCTATCTCTTTCGAACATCTTGTGTGATGGTTTGATATAGAAGAAATCAAGTTTCTCGAGGGAGGAATAATTTCAACAGTGATCGACCATCAACCATTTCCTACTTTAAGATAGTTAATAGTAATATCTTTTGTATGCTGTTCACATTTTTGTAATGATTATTGGATAATATCTTATTTTATAATAATAAAAATATAAACATAAGAATGTGAGGATAAATTTCTTATAATCGATCAACGTGAATATTTTTTAAAGGTTTTGTAACTAATGCTGAACAATTCTAAATAAAGCATATCATAGCAGAAGCCAATAAACGTTTATTCGGTATTCATCACGATCCATTGGTAACATGTACACCAAAGCTATGAATTTGGTTATAGAATCGAAATGGATAAAATATATGAAAATGTCGTGCACGGAACGAAATACAAAGAATAAAGATTGTATTTTGAAGTATTAATGAATTTTATTGCATAATTGAGTTTTACCTCAGGAAGATAAATATGTAATTTGAAAGACTGATACGAGTACTCAAGGTTCATATTAAAATATTCGGTGAGGTGTTATTGTTTGTCTGCAAATTTTGTTGAAAAACTGGAGTCCTGCAGAGAACATGTACAAAAAATTCGTTATCTTTCTCATATCTCAATAAGAGAATGTCTCTTGTGAGAATCACCTGGGAATATTCTCTTGGTTAGTTGAATCATTGCTGATATTTCTCTAGATCAGCAGCATTCCTAAAATCTACATTCTTTAATATACGTTGTCGATAAGATAAAATCTTGTATAAATCAATATGAAGAAAACTTCATTATATTGTATTGATGGAACTTGCTACATTAGCGTCCTCTTTACATTTTTTATTCGATCAATTGAAAGGATTGATATTTTTATTTCATTCGATAGTCAAATATCCTATGAATAAATTTTTATATGTTGGATATGCGTTTGGATGAAGATAAATTTTCATTCGAGTAGTTTGATTAAATTTTTAGTATAATTTTCATGGCACAAACAAAAAAATCAGTTAGTGAATTTATTCAAGATGCATTTTGTCCAATGGTTGCTGTTTTATGCAGTTATGATGCTGAAACGATTTGTCGAAAAAATAATTTAACATTTGCTGAATTAATTCAACCATTTTGTCGTCTTCCATCTGAAGGTTTTTCTCTTGTAATAAATTTTTATTTTCACCATGTGTATTTTTTTTTCTATTAAGTTGGCTATCGTGACCCATCAAATAATTTGATAGTATTAAAAAATTTACGTCTTGAAATAAAAGATTATAATTCTTTACCTCCACAAAGTACTTTAGCAAAAAAATTATTAAATGATGCTGTATTTAATGCATTAACTAATGGATCAACAAGTAATGAACGTGAAATTGATACAGAACAATATCAATTACAAATAAGAAGTAAAATACTATTGATGCAAAGTGATTTTTTTAATAGTTTTTCGAATGAAATTTAGATACAACACCTTGGTTTGATGCATGGCGAGATTGTTTTTTACGTATAGCATATAGTGGTGATCATGAATTTCTTAAAAATTATCTTGCTTGTAAGTTTAGGTTTTTGTAAAATAATTTATTTATTAGAAATAAACAAAATAGGTATTATGGTTGTGTCAACATCACATCTTGATCCAATCGATGCATTTTCTAAACTTGTTCAACTACAAAATCAACAACAACAACAATTACCAGCCAAATTACCTAAATGGTTTATGACAAATATTTATAGATATTTTGTTTTATTACATGATGTTACTGAAGGAGAAGAATCGAAGTATGTTGAAAATAAAGCAACTTATTTTGTTAAATAGAGCATGAATACATACAATTGAGTTTATACCTTACATTATCTCTGTAAATATATATCTTTCTTTCAGTATTTCAATACGAAAGTAAGATATGCTTGTTTTGGGAAGAAATATTGATTATGGGATTAAACGGTTTAAGTTTGGAATTTGTATTATTTTAAAATGTGAGAGATCGTGTATAGTTCAACGATATTTAGTATAAAAGATTTATAGGAGGGTCGATGGTTTGTGTAGAAGGTAATAAAAAATTTAAATCAAGATTTTGAAGAAGTACTTGTGAATTCATATGGAAACAAAAACCTGTTTTTTAGAATTTTGATGAAATCGATTTTTCTTCTATGTTTAAGTTTGGTTGTTATGATTTTTTTTTTTTTGTATAGTTATGAATTTTAAATTTGTTCATTAATATTCATTTTGTTTTATTTAAGAGCTGTATCCGTATTTGGTGATCTTAAACAACAATATGGAGCTGGTAATTGTCATTTATTACAAATCAATTCTAAACGTGCTGGTCAAACAAGTAGTGATACAAGTGAAGCAACTAATATGCCAGATCCCTGGCGTCTTTATGTTAAACAATCTTCATCATCTATTCAACAACAATCACAAACAGTATCAAAAAAAGATAGTTCAATGAGTGATTCTTTATCGAATTTAACAGAACTTATTGATCAAGAACTCAATCTTAACAGTATGCGTTTTTTCTTTGAGATTGAAATCTACAAACAAAAATTTTAATTTTACTCATAAGAGCTCGTCTTGTTAGCATTTATTGAGTAAATATTCTACAGATGAAAAAAAATCTTTTGATACTATGCAAAATTTCAAGTCAAAATTCGAGAATCAGTTTTTTTCTGTTACTACGGCACGTAAAAATGCAGCAAGAAGCAAAAGAACTGATTAAATCGAGAATATAGAAAATCTATTTATTTTTTAGCATCCATTACTCATCCACTAGGGTCATTTGATACATCAAGTAATGATCTATCTTCAACAACAACAACAATTGATGAAGGATATGATGGTTCATCGATAGCAAGTACAACTACGATAATTCATGGTGCTTGTTTAACATTAAGTGATCATGATAGAATACATGTGTTTATGTAATATTACTTTAATTCATAACCATTTATTTACTTTTTTTGATCGATTGATTAATTAGGCATGAATTTGTTACAAAAGGTCTTCTTCTATGGGTCGAATCAAATTTAAAAACATTTAATGAACAAGTATAAATAATAAATATTTAATTGAATGTCAATTTTGTTTTCTTATTATTACTTAAATCTAGATAACATCACGTCGTGGTATAACACAATTATTTTCAATGCCAAAAAAATTCTTTGGTGGTAATACATCTACTGTTAAAAATCAACCAACAACTTCTTCGACGAAGTAAATTAATTATTTAATATTTATTTTGTAAAATTTACTTTTAAAAATAAGTTTAACAAATGATTCCATGGAAAGTGTTCGTCGTCGTACTGCTGATTTAGCATTTCTTTTTCAACATTATGAATTAGCTTATACAAATTATCATGCTGCTAAACGAGATTTATCACGTGATCAAGCACCAACTTTTTATGCTGGTGTATTAGTAAATAATTTATTTAATTATTTATTAATTTTTTTCAAAAATATAATTCTCAATATATTTAATTAAGGAAATGTGTTGTCTAGCAAATTTCATGCAAGAATCATCCGCAAGTAAAGCTTATCCAACACAATATATGGATGAAGCTATAGAAATCTATGCAGCTGTATGCAGGTAAAGCCAAAGAAAAGAAGTAATAATAATAAAAATAAAAATATGTCTTAATTACAATTGTTTAGATTACCAATATTTGCAACACGTTGTGTACTTATGTCAACAGAAATATTAAAATCTAAAGAAGCATATGATCAAGCTGTTCAACAATTTCTTAAACTTTCTCAAGAAGTATATAAATATAGTGGCAAACATAGAGTTTAGAGTAGTTGTAGTTCTAAGTTTTCTTCTCAATGATAAAATGACTCTTTGAACCTACCAATTCTCATATGACGGCTGTTCTAAACTTTTGTTTGCCACTAAAGGTATATGTTTCTTATCTTAAAATGAATTTTATATTTGTTCTAGGATTCTGATTTACGTGGTGCTCTTTTTCTTGAGCAAGCTTCATATTGTTTTCTTAATTACCGACCACCGCATATACGAAAATATGCATTTTATATGGTGATTGCTGGACATCGTTATTTAAAAGCTGGACAGGTTGATGAAAAAAAAAACACAACGAGAGAAAGTTTTATTCTAGTAAATTTTATTCTAGCGTTTACATGCTCTTCGTTGTTATAATGATGTTCTTAAAATCTATGGAAAACCAAATTGGTCATTAGCACTTGTAAGTATTTTTATTATTACAAATTTTAAAAAACAGTTAAGATTCGAAAGTTGTTAAATACGGATATAAAGGGTGTCCCAGAAGTTCTGTTACAATTTTGAAATTCATCGTTCTCGCGTTCAACAAAAGGCAAACTTCTTGAAACTTTGGTAGATTATTGTACCTATCAAGTACTACATAACTACAAAGTTTGAGATCTATATGTTGTACTATGGATGAGATACCATAACAACACTGACATGTAGTATTTTTTTAAATTTTCCTGGTCATCTTCGAGGTATGCAACATTTTTTTATTTCGTCTATATCTTAGCTTAGGTAAATGNTTTATGGTTACATGCATCACATCTTGCTGGTGAAATGAATATTGATTTTTTATTTCTTTATGAATCGGATGTTTTTCAACAACCATTAAGGTTATTATTTCACCTTACGAAGATGAATAATTCAAAAAAGAAAAAAAAATGACAATGAAATAAGATATAAAAGTCTTGTTATTGAAATTAGAAAGAATCTATAAAAAAAATTATGGATGAAAAAGAATATATAGTTCAATAGAGTATTACTATAGAGTCGATCGTAAATAATAATACGAAAAAAAATTAAAATATCTTCTCTTCGGTTTACTCAAAGCGGTTAATTCAACGTATTAATTACTATTGTTCACCTTACTAAAAAAATTTAACCTATTGGCTATTTTAAATGTTGATATGTGAGTCCGGTAATTAAAGCGAACAATAAAAGCTCTTTGGATACTAAGTTGCTAACATCCTCGTCAAAATCAGTATTCTTAAAAATTCGACATATTGCAATCATTGATTTTTGAAGTAACTAATTCTAAAACTTCCTTCTGTATACATTAATTTAAAATCATTTATAAAGTTTGTGTTGATATCGTCTTAATATTCTCTTAGGCGATAAAACTGAAATATTGCTTGTGAAGGATTAAATACGTCATCGCCGAAGCGAACATTATCGAAAAGAAAGATTGTCAAATTTCTCTCTCGAAGACCTATATCAGTGACCTTCATTTCGGCGATCATTCTTTTCATTCGACTTTTGAATATATATCTGATAGATATTGCCGAGATCGTCTCAAAATAGTGCCGATAACCATATCTCCTAAATGCTTACTGGCCCTTAACGTTAATATTTGTTTACATTATTTGTACGAAGAACTTCTATTAGTTCATTTGAATGAAGTAAAGTGGAGATATTTGAATTTTTTATCAGAATATTATTCATGACTTATCTTTTGTATTTCTAACAAAAGCATTACTTCGTCAAATCTTTTTATATCTTATTTCATATTTGAATTATTTTTCTATTTTTTTCTATTTTATGCAAAAATAAATTATAAAATTTAATCTTTAGACATCGAACAGTAAAACATTCATCATTATTTATAATTACTCATTCGATTGGTTTTCAAACGCAATCCCAATTAACAGGACTTGGTGAACTTATTTTACCAGTTCAAATAGATAATTTAATGGCTGTAAGAATTTAATAGTTGTGTTTTTCTTCTTTTTAATACAATTGTTTTTCTTTTTATTCATATTAGACACAAAATACATTGAGTATCAATGTTCAACAACTTTCATGTATTAGTAAACATTGGGATATAAAAAATCTCTCTCCTATATCTCAAAGTAAAGATTAATTTTTCAAAGAAAAAACAATTTTTAAGTTTTTGGTTTTTTTAAGATTCAATTCGTTATGGTGAAAATTTATCACTTTTATTTAAATGTAAACGTCCAGAAAATCACGATGATTCATTACAAATGACACATATTTGTTTAACAAATGAGGAAACAATAAATGATAAATACGTAAATTGATTTTTTTAAAAGACAACAAAACAACAACATTGTTCTCCTCGTTATTTTATTTTAGGTTGACATAAGTAAAAATCCGATCGGAGAATTTTTTCGTCATTTTATTTCAAATATTGATCATATACACTCAATACATCGTCATAGAAATTCAGTATCGTTATCAATACCTCCTATTTCTCTTATGCTTCTTTGGCAAATAGCAATATCAAATCAATTAGGTCAATTTGAAATTCGTCATGGTTTACATATGCTTTCCCCATCTATTGACACTCCTCATACACAACAAGAAACAAATGATATAATACAATATGAATTAATTTATCCTTCAACTGTTGAACATAAATTTACAAAAGTTTTAATTTTACCTGTTAGATTAAAATTATTTAATCGAACTAATGAAAAATTACAATTACAATTACAGTTAATAAGGTAAATTAGGTTTTTTTGTTCAAATAAAAAGATGTTATGTTTTTTTTCTGTTTTAAAGATCATCATTAGATAATGATCCACTTTTATCATCATGTTGTTTGTGGTCTGGTATGACTGAACAATTTATCAATTTATCAGCATATGAGCATTTATCATTAAATTTACGTGCATGTTTTTTTAAACCAGGGTTTTATTCATTGGGGAATATATCATTAACAATAATTGATAAAATTAATTCTACAACTATACCGATCAAATCAAATATACATAATTATTTTGTTGATATTCGAACATTATTATAAATGTTTTTCTTTTTCTTTTTCGGTTCTTAAAATAGTCAGGCTTTATTTCAAAATTCTTTTCAATATTTTGTTTTTCCTGTTTATTCTTATATATGTTCACTGTTTCTTCTTTTTGTCCATATCGATCTAATGAAGTGAAACAAGTGTCCTGACAGAATCAATGTAATATTATCAAGGGAGCAAAATCTATCGAACGTTTCCTAAAAGAAGCAGAGTCTTTTTATTGTATTTTTGTCAATGGTAAAGGTTTGTCTGTAGATAAGGTTCGACGTCAAATATCATAGACGTACTATTTATACAAAAAATTATTTGCAATATAATCATATTACCAAATCTTATCTCATGTTTTCTAAGCAGAAATGAAATGAACAATAAAACAAAATACTCGATATTCATAGAGTGAACAAGACAATAATAAAACTAGATAGCATTTGAGTTTCATTCAATGGCTGAATGTGATGCGAAGTTGCCGATGTCAATCGAAAAAGTTACGTTTCGATCAATTAGGTAATTGAAATCGAAAAGAACTCCACAAAAATTTCCATTATCGGGTGGATCTTTTTGTAAAAATTGAAACGTCATATTAAAAAGCAGAAAACAGATAAGATCAATTCGATCATGATGTTTTTTTTTTAGATCATCGTGACAGAAAATGACAAGTTTTGAAGCTTATATTAAGAAAGAAAGTAAAAAACTACCCTTGTGAAAATTTAAGCGAAAAGGGTAGCTGAAATAGCTTGTTTTTTCGCTTAAAAAACCCTTATCAGTGATGAAAACGGTAGTAAAAGCTCTTCGAAGTCGCTTGTGGCACCTGAAAAAGTCAAATTGTAAGTTCTTACCAGCTACTTAAAACTCATCTATTGGACAGATAGCTGAAAAACACTTTATAATTTCATTATATTCAAGTGCTTGTCAGCTGCTGTCGAATAGATGAATTCTAAATAGCTGGTAAAGACTTACAATTTGACGTTTTCAGCTGTCACAAGCCTTTTAGAAGAGCTTTCACTAATATTTTAATCGCTGATAAGGTCTTAAATATGTTCGAAGTACTTTTAAGTGCTTTAAAATGTGTGCTTACAAGCGGTTTTTTCAGCGAAAATATAAGCTATATTAAGCTGGCTTTTTTGCTTAAACTTTTATATGGAATCTGAAATAGCGGATAATCATTTTTCTATTCTATGAAGTTTAATTGTTGTCGTTATTATCAGATCATACTGGTGAATAAGATAAACTTTAACGAAATTCATCGTATGAAATCATATGCATGTATAAGTGAATTCAAGGTTTCTGATAGATGAATAAATTAATTGAATATCATTTTTTTTAAGACCTATTGCCAAAGTCTTAATTCATAGATAATCGAATAATTTATTAGATTACTGACGACAGATGTCCCTGAGCTGATTAATCTCTTTGGAGTTTAAACTATGTGCATCATCTAGACCCTAATGAACGATGAATGCTCTAAAAACAGTTCCAGTTCTTAGCTTAATGCTGCCGGGATGTTACATTTTTACGGTATTTTTTAAAGTCAATGCAATGGTTAATCTATTCTGAAAGCATCTCAGCTGAAATATAAGTTAACAGTACAAACTATTATCAGGATGTTCATTGCTCATTGCAGTCTACATGATGCACAAAAGTCCAGACTCCAAAAAGATGAATCAATTGAGGGATGACTTTCATGAATTAGTTAAAACTATTCATAAATCTTATCCATACAAAACTAAAAATTGTACAATAATCATTTTGTTTCACATTGATTCACAGTTAACCAATTTTTAATTAGACCAAAAGGATGAACGAATATTTTTTTCATTTCTTCTTGAAAAGTATGCTCATACAAATAAAAGAAAAAAAAAGTTTACAATATTAAATATTCATGAAAAATTTGTCTTTTATTTTTATTTATTCGAAAATCACAACACAAATATGAAACTCGAAATATAAAATTGCACATATACAAAATTCTTTTATTGTTCATCACCGGGTTTGTCCAAGTGAAGTTTTAATAGCTGAACATAACCATTCAAATCCATCAGCTACACCGTCACCTTTAAGTGCATTACTAGAACATATATGCCATGATTTATTTATAATAGCATCAAGACCTAATGCTGATGATACACCAACATCTGATAAAGCATCACGTATATCCATTTTATTTGCAAATATTAATATTGGTATATTACTTGATGATATATCATGATGCGAAAGTAATTGTTGAAGTTCTTCACGAGCAATAAGTATACGTGTTTTATCTGAACTATCAACAACAAATATAATACCATTTGCTGTATGATAATAATTTGCCCATAATGTTCTATAACGACTTTGTCCGCTCATATCAAATGCTGTAAATGAAAGTCCTTTACATGAAAAATGTTCAAGATTAAAACCAACTGTTGGTACAATATTATTTGATTGATTTTCATGTGGTAAAAGATAATTTAAAAGTGAAGTTTTACCACTATTATCAAGGCCAACAACTAATACATTAACTTGACGTTTACGAAGGCCAAGCCATTCAATTAATGAATCAAGTAGACCCATGCATTCAATAATTTATATAAAGATTAACTATTGATTTAGATTAAAAGCCGAACAAAAACAGATTAATGCCGATGATGAAATGTCAAATCTATTCAATTGCTTAGATACAACCATCATCAATATTTTTCTTTTATACACAATAGAGGTCGCTTATAGTATTAACTAAAATATATATCGATATAAAAAAGAGAGGACAAACAAAGTAAGGAGTGGTGGTAAATCGAGGACTGAGATATGGATAAGTAGATGGCATTATTAAAATAAGATATATATATAGAATATTAGATTTCATGAAATTTATTAGAATGTATCAAGATTGTTTTATAAACCATCGGATTTATCCAAACTGATCTATTGATCGTGTTTCATACATTTTAATTATATCAAAAGAGTGTGCGTCAAATGACCGTTGGTTTTAAGTATTTTTCTCACCCTCACTTTCAACCTAAATTATTGTGTTTCTTTCATGGAATAGCATATATAAATCTCTAAAGCATCTGTATGTCTCGTATCGAATATAATAATCATTAACTAAATCATAATAAAACGCGCTGAAGGAAAAGAAAACATTTTTAATTTTTTCTTTTTTTTTTCCAGATCTTTTAATTTTATTCAATACGTAATGGCAACAACAACTGAAGATTGTGGTAGTACAACAATTACTATAGCTGAAACTGATCAAGCTGCTCGTCCACATTCACCAACACTGATACTTGAATTGCATCGTCCAACTGAAACTGGTCCACGAGTTCGTTGGTCTGAAGGAACTGTTGATAATGAGTATATGAATAAAAAAAAGTCAAAATGTTGTTGTATATATACAAAACCACATGATCCTCAAACAAATGATGATAAAATAACTGAAGTTGATGAATATAATAATTGTCAACATTGTCGATATCATACAGAATCGGATTATGCAGCTAAATCAGAAGAACGTCAACCGAAAGTTAAATTAATTATTGGTCAACCAAAATAATCTTTCTATTTATTTTATTTTATTTTTTTTTGTAAATTTGCATGTAGAACAACGAATTAAATTCGAAACAAAAGAATAAACATTTTTTTTTTTACCAAACAATAATTTATCTGTAGTCACCTTTTTTTTTTCAGATTATCTCAGTGTTTTTATTATCCATCATTTGAAAAAAAATCATGGGTCGTGTTCGTACAAAAACAATTAAAAAAGCATCACGTCAAATCATTGAAAAATATTATACAAAATTAACGCTCGATTTTCATACAAATAAACGTGTTGTGGAAGAAATTGCTATTATACCAACAAAACGTCTTCGAAATCAAATAGCTGGTTTTATCACACATTTAATGAAACGTATACAAGCTGGACCTGTACGTGGTATATCAATTAAACTTCAAGAAGAAGAACGTGAAAGACGAGATAACTATGTACCAGAAGTTTCAGCACTTGAACCACAAACAATGATTTCTATTGATCAAGATACAAAGGATATGTTGAATGCATTTGATTTTAAAACATTACCTAATGTTTCCGTTCAAGAAACAAATGAACAACAAAATCAACAAGGTCTTAGTAATCAACGTTCAGGTGGTGATCGACAACAAGGTACTTATCATCGACGTGGTGGTTTTCAATAAGCATCAATAGCAAACATTGAAAAAAAGAAAATGTTTTCAATCCTATTTAAATTAACAAAATAAGAACAATTTAAAGAAAAAAAAAAACATTGTTTTGTTATGTTTTTGTTTTGTATTATCATCTAAACAATAAATGGGATTGAGATAAACAAAAAATAAATAAAACTTGAAAAAAAAAAACGAAGTTTTTATTTAGATTGTTCAATAATATTTTTTTTTCATGATTTTATGGCGAATTATCGAAAATTAAAAGTACATGAAGTTGGAACAGATACTTATATTGATTATGAAGCGAATGTGAGTGAGATTTGGTCATGTTGTTTTTTAGATAAATAGGTAATTCGATTTTTCTTTCTAGTATCAACGAGTACCATGCGCATGTGCTTTTCATCCAAGTAAGTTTATTGATCGAAATCTTTTTTTATTTCTGTCTACAGAGGTACGAGTTTTTTGTATCCAAATACTAATAGCTAATTATGACTTGATAATCGTTAAGATTGCCTTAGAAACATGTAGAGTATGTTTCGAATCTATAAATTTTGAACTCAATTTATCAGGATGTTTTCCTAAGGCTAGTGCTTATTGTTTTACTTGAGTTTTTGATACAATTTGAAATACATACCGAAAAATCAAAAGAATAACATTTTGATATTAAATTTTGCTTATAGATAGATTGGCTAATCTATACAATATCTTGAAAGTTTCAGCCAAAAAGAATGTCCCTTCGTTGAGATACGAAGTTTTTAAATAAATTCGATTTTTGTAATATGTTTGTGGCAAGCAATAAGTTTTGGAATATTCTATATATCATTCGATCTATCGAAAATTTTACATTAAAATTTTAATTTTTGACTTTCCAGAATATAATTAAGATTAGATAGGAAATTGAGTAAAACTTGGATAATTCAGCTTCAAATCTCAATGAAAATGAATTCCCATAGGCTTTGAAGAACTTTTACTAACATTTTGTTTAGGATCTTCTTTAAAACTATATTGTAAAATTTATGTTTCCTTTCACAGATGATTATTTCGAATATATAATAGTACATAGTGGAACTGTCACAGAATTAGAAAAAATTTTATTTTTAATAAAATTGATAATTCTATCGAGAGAAAAAGTTTAGATTTACATTGCAATTTTAATTGTCATACAACTGTCATTTTGATTTTATGTCTTTATTAAAATGAATTAGGACATGTAATATTTAGAATTGATTATGTCAAAGTAATGTTGCATGTCTGCAAGGATTATATTATTCCTACTCATGACTACCATCGATTTTCTACAATGGATCATGCTAATAATATTCGTTTGCTTCAATTATAAGCGAACGGAAGATTTTCATAGATTTCTTTTTTCGAAGTTGAAAAAACGTCAGATTATTTAATAACAATTTACTTAGGGCAATCCAAAAGTAGTGGCAGTAGTACTTTTATTCCTTATAAAAAGCTTTAAAAGACTTTCTTTGTATATAGTCTGATAGAGAAAAGAATGCTCTATTTTTCTATGCTATTTGAACATACTTCAACTAATATAATAATAATAAAGTTTCGATGTTTTGTTCGCATGTGTCGTGGTTACATGACTTGCTAGTGAGTATTTTTTGAATAACTTTTGATGAATACATCATAGAAAAGTGCGGTTTTCATCGTTGGAAAGAGGAGATGAAGATGCATTGAATCGTATGTTAGAGATTTTTCTAATATTGACTTCTGAGGTATTTTGATTCAATTTTATAACTGCCGCAAAAATGTTTTTTTTTATGAAAAAAAAAGAAAAAGCATAAAAAGTGAGATTTTTACAGAGACTTTGCTGGAAAATCGTACTAGAGATTCGACTACAATTCGTATTTATCATCTCAATCTCCCGCACTTTCTTGATCTGTGATTAGCGATTTGAATTTAAACTTGATAATTGAAAATTCACTGTAAACAACTCACTAGATAGGTTTGTTCTTACAAAGATCGATTGAAAACCTTACAAAATGCAGATCAGGACACCCTGGAATATACGATTCGATAGATCTTCATCTCCTCTTTCGAATGGTGAAAACCACAGTTCTCTATCTTGTTTTTATCAAAAGTTATTTGAAAAATACTCATTCATATTTTTTAAAATGAGTATTATTATAACCAGCACATAAGATCACAACACAGATCTTATCGAAATTTTATTATTATGATATTAGTTGAAGTATGATCAAATAGCATAGAAAAATAGAGTATTCTTTCTTCTATCGGACTATGCAGAGAGAAAGTTTCTTTAAGCTTATTATAAGGCATTGAAGCGCTACTGCCAGCCACTACTTTTGGATTGCCCTAAGTAATTGAATTATTTTTTTTATTTAGATCATGATTTATGTGCAATCAGTTATGATAATGGTAATATTCGTCTTTACTCGACCTTTAATGATATTCTTAAATTAGTTAAAGGTAAACTTTATATATATCAATAAAACATTTTCATGTTTATTTATGATTGCATATAAACTTTAAATTATGCAAGGCTACTTTATTGCTTTTGTAGCGCCATAAAATACATTTATATACTTGAAATTTTTGTAACTACATAAAATGTACAGCATTTATTTTTCTTTCGTTCGCTTGGCAATTACGAACAAAAGAAAACTGCATATGCTTGAATCAGTAACCTATAGAATAATTTTTTATGCTTCAACAAGAAAAAAAATACGAATTTTGTTGATAGTTTAAATGAAAAGCTTTTGGCATAAGGTTAGATTATTAATAGCATTACGATAAAAAAGAAAAACATGAAATATCTCAGCGTCGGTTTTGTTCAATAGGTTGATTATTTGCTAGTCGTAGAAATCTATTCAAAGTTGTTTTTCTTCCATATGGATAAAGCAGTGTTTTATTCAGGTTTTCTCTCCAGATGTGGCAATTTAAAACTCCGAGAGACCGAACACCTATTTTTTGGGAATGCATACAGTAGAGTCTGTCTGGTTGATGCCGAATCCGAAAGTTTTGAACTCGATAGACTCTAACAGACACATAGCGCAAGAATTACAAGCTTCGGAAGGGTCACCCTCGGTTCCTGCATCGGATACAACACTAGAACAAAGTAAGTAAATACTACTATTAAGTATTATTGTTGATCATCTAAGAAAATAATAATAAGGAATTAAGACGAACTTTATTAGCGAAGTAATTGGTTTAAAAGTTAATGGTTAAAAAATGTCGAATTTTCAAACATGGAACATTCATTTTTGCAAGGATGTTGCCAGTAATATTGCTTTATGTGCTTGAATATGGTTCGTTTCGACTTATTATTATTGTTTAAATGAAAATTGAAAACTACTTATGATACGCTTCATATATTTTTTTTCTTACTTCATAATAGCATTTGCTTATGTTATCCGTATGAAAAAAAAAGCTTCAAATACGCTCCGATCACGAATCAAAAAAAGTCAGATCATTCAAGCGAATCGAAGTGGATATATTTCAACTTTTTTTTATCGTAGTACTATTTACCGTTCACCCTGTAAATCAGATATTTAACAATAGAATTTTCGAGATTGAACAAAAATCTTTGAAATATTTAATTTATTAATTAGAATTTCAATGTCATTCACAATGTATATTTGCTATTGCTTGGATAAGTGATCGATTATTATGTGCAACATCAGGCGATCAAACAACAGTAATTTATGATATTGAAACAGGTGATGAAATTGATCTATTACGTGGCCATACAATGAGTGTAAGAAGTGTATGTAAATTATACTATAGTACAAGTAAGTTTATTGAAATTTAGTGACATTTTAAAAATCAAGGATAAGATGTATTTTAGATGTTCTAGCAACAGGTGGTCGAGATTCTATTATTAATATTTATGATCGACGTTATTCAAAAAAGCGTAAGTAAATTTTTCTATATACAATTTTTTATACAGTTTCTTTTTTTTCTCGTTATAGAAGGAGCTTTACATCCAATAAGTTCAATTGCTTGTGCTCATATAAGTTCAACAGCATTACAAAAATCAGCACGAGTAAATTAGTTAAAATTTATTCATTAAAATAATTTAATTGATATGATTATTATTGTTATTTGTTTATAGAAAGATACACGTAGTGTAACAGCTGTAGAATTTCAAGATGAACATAATTTATATTCATGTGCTTGTGCTGATAGGTAAATTAATGTTTAATCATATTTATGTATTTTTATTTTTTTTTTGTTTTGTTTTATTAGTGCACTTAAAGTTTGGGATCTTCGTTATACATATTCACGTTTAAATACAAATCATATACCTAAACCAAAACGTATGTTTTGTGTACCAATTGATGATGTTAAATCAATAAATCGTCTTGCTGGTTTTTCTGATATGAAAATGGATTCAAATCGAATGATACTTTTTGCTAATTGTACAAATAGTAAAATATATCAATTTGATCTTCATGAAGATACTTATTTATCTTCATCAAAAATTCAATCTTATACAGGTCATCGTGTTGGATCATTTAATATTAAAATAGCTCTTAGTCCACATGATCAACTTTTATTAACTGGTTCGAGTGATTTTTATTCATATATTTATCGAGTAAGTTATTATTTTAAATATAACAAAAACTATCAAATTCGAATTAAAATAATATGCTTATTTATTCGAATACAATATATTACGAAGAGATATACAAAAATAAACCTATCTGAAAGAACAAAAAACTGCTTTATCTTCATGAATTAATTATAGAAAAATTCCTAAGAAATAAAGATGAAACAGAAAGACACTACGCGAAATTTGAATCATTGGTTTTTTTGTGGAACTTGAAATGATCTCTTATTTGTGATAAGATCGTTTCTAACGTTCTTACATCTCATTTGAATATATAGTACTAGTCAAAAATATAAGATGAATATATTTTAAATTTTTCTCTACAATATCAAGTATTGAATATCTAGTAAAATTCTTTATCAAATATATTCCATATTGAAATTTCATAGATAGACTATGAGCGGAAGGCTCCTAAAAAACCGAACATGATCGATTTCAACAGTATCATCTTGAAGAGTATAAAATCAATGAGGAGTTGCTGCATTTTCTACAACCTTCCGTTAAAAAGCTATACGTATTACAAAGCGAAATTTAAAATGGTATTGCCCAAAAAACACATTTTTTTGTGATGCTTATAACTTTTTAGTGGAATGTCATAGGAAATGCAGCAATTTCTTATTTTATTCAGAGTTTAATGCTTTTTAAAAATGATACTTTTAAAAACTATCATGTTCGATATTTTTGAAAGCCTTCCTAGTACTTTACGTAGTGTCGTCAATCCATATACAATTCAGTTATAAAAACAATAAATGTGAAAACCTCGGATTTAAATCCGAGTGTTATGTGTACTTCAAAAAGTAAAAAGCAATTTTTGTTTAAGTATCTTTGCAATAGGTGACTTAGCCTTCTTGTTCCTTAATGTTTTATATACCATTTTGTAGCCCGTGAAATTCTCTATCGAATGATGTATAATAGCTGAGCTTTTGTTTTATTATGAGAGAAAACGCTTTTTTGCGATAACTCAGCAATTTCTTTGCGAACCATTCTCATCTTCGAACTCGA
>CAJNSZ010000905.1:0-39758 GCA_905329745.1 Rotaria sp. Silwood2 | reverse complement strand
ACGAAAATATCATTATAGAAAAGTGAGGATCCAAGATCAGTCAAATGCATTCTGCTCAATCGTCTTTGAATGTACTTCTTAACATAGAACTCTAAAGGGTGTTCTGAAGTAATAGTACAAAGATTGCTTGCAGACACGAACGGACAGCGATTCACCGACCGAAGACCTACGCGAAATTTTTGTTGCAGTATTTGTTTTTAGGTTTCTGGAAGTAGCGGAAAAAACGGAAATAACCATGCAAAATGTGGAAAGGCATATGCAAAGAAGCATTGACGAAGTGCTTTAGACGACATACTCCGTCCAGCTTTCAACCACCTTAGTTTACCTAAGGATCTCTGGATATTTCCAATGCACTTTTCGACTGTGGGTTTCAAAGATAGTTTATCAGTCCATGTAAATCCTAAGTATTTAAATTCTTTTACTAATTCAATTTTTCTTCCATTCATTGTTATATTTACTAATGGTCTTTTCACTTGTATATGAAACAACTGCGCCACTGTTTTCGATACATTTATCGGCTGTTTCCATTTTTTTGAATATTCATACACTTGATTACAGATTCGTGTACCTTCTTTCTCTAGATATTGGATCATCGGAGTTAAATTCTTCATAATAGGTGGTCTAATGAGTACACCAAGAGCATCTGCAAAAAGATGACTTGAATGGGCTCCTAGACAGTTGATTAAATCACAGTGGAACACAATAAACAAGTATGGACTAAGACTACTACCTCGAGGAAGCCCTATGTTTATATCGAATATTTTCGATGTTTTTTCTCCAAAAACTACGTAAGCTTTTCTATCTTTTAACCAGCTATCGATTATTTTCAGTAGATCGAGCGACATACCCAATCTCCACAATTTAATTAAGAGAGCGGCATGCCAGACTCGATCATATGCTTTCTGATAGTCAACATAGATGGCAAGTGTTGGTAAATTAGCTGCCATATTGTTCTTCACTTCCTGATATATCGATAATACTCTCGTAGGAAGAAGATAATTTGGTCGAAATCCTGATTGTTCTTCAGGGACTGAATGATTAGTTTCAGCCCAATGTCTAATTTTTTGAAGCAGAACTTTTTCAAAAAGTTTTGAATGTGTGGCTAACAAAGAGATTGGACGGGTTTGATCACATTTAGGAATACTTGATTTCAGTTTATTTAAAGTTACTATCTTTGCTAGTTTCCACTTATCAGGATATCTACATTCACTCAGCCAGATATTAAAACATTTTGCCAAGCAATCAATATAGCACAGAGGAAGTTTTTTAATCATGAAATTCGAAACTAAATCATAACCTGCCGACTTTTTCGGTTTCAATGTCTTTATTAGTCGACTAATTTCAACGGCACTAGTTTCTTTCACCCGTTCGTCTGTGATCAATAACTTATTCAATAGTTCGTTATACTCAGATTCTATCATAATATCATGCACATTGGAGTAATCTAGCAAAGGTGTTCTAAATCGTTCACTATAATGCTTACTTAATTCATCTGTAATTTCTTGATGTGTTAAAAGCACTTTATTTTTTGCTGCTAGTTTGTAGAAAGGTACAGACCGTGATTTGTAGATGCGAGACATATATGTCTAAAACGCTTTATCGGATTTATCGTGTGTTGCTTGGATATCCGATAAGAAGCTGTGACATCGATTAGCTTTATATTTTCCAATCGCAGCTTTTGATTCTCTTGTCAAGACACGCAACAATACTCTTGTTTCTCCACACAGAATTCCTTTTTGTCTAAGGTGATAGTATTTATTCCTCACTTTCCTTATTTCTTTTAATTTCTCGACAATACTACTTGGTAATGACAGTCTGTATTTTTCTTTTTCTTTCCAATGCGTCACTCTGTTTTTAACAGCAGCAATAAAGTGAATGTATTCTTTATACCACTCATCAGCACAATTTTTTTCTTTTGTTCTTCTACCCAGAATGTTTGAAGTAATACTAATACAGCTTCAAACGCCTTCCAATTCGTATGAGAGAAAATATTGCTAGTATCGAAGGAAATATTCTCACACGAGAGTACAGTCGGGCAGTGATCACTTGTACCGAACTGCAATGTTTCACTTGAAATATCAATGCTGTTTGAGAATGATAGATCTATGTTACGTTGGGAGCGTTTTGATGTGTGAGAAGTCGATGGTATGTAATTGAGGTTGTTCTCTTCAATCCATTCTTTCACATGCACACCTCTCTTATCTGTTAATGGACTATTCCATTCCTTCACTGTAGCGTTAAAATCACCCGTTAGAATGATGCCTTCTACTACATAGGAAAGAATATCATCAAGATCACGCTGTTGACTAGTGGGCCAATAAATACCAATAATACGTACTGGTTCTGAGAGGCCTGTTATATCGATGATAACTGTATTTGGAATGTTAACATCGATGCGCATTGCTTTCAGATGTTTTCCTACTGCTATGCATACTCCTCCATTTCGATTGGTACCCTTTTGATAAAACTTGTTAAAATGTGGTAACTGGCATGTGTTCCATCGTTCTCCTACTTCTGTAAAAACACAAATAGATGCTTGTACTTCGTACACTAAATCAACTACTTCAAGTGCTCGTGTATACCACCCTTGGACATTATAACATAAAATTTTTAAATTCTCCTGTTGATTACTGGATGGAGCTAGACCAAAACTTTCCCACTGTTGTAAAACTGAATTCAATGTTCTACTTGTATACCACTCGTCTAAAAGCGAAGATACTATCTGTTGGTCTTTTGTTGAAAAATTCCATATTCTTAGTCGGTGTATCGCTTGTTCTTTAGGACTAGGCAATTGTTCTATAAGCATGGAGGGAAAAATACTTTAGCATGAACATTTAGACTAGACATTCTACTTAATGAGTTGTATGTTCGATAAAATTGGCATATTTGAAGTTGATTCAGCAGTTGTAACCGATGAGATGTTACGATTGACGGCGTGAACGAGACCTGACGATTAAGTTGAAATCCATCATTTAATCTAATAGAGGCTGAATGAGAGCGATTGAAAAACTGTTGTGCGACTGGCATCAAGGACATTCTCTCATGTCTACTAGCCGTAAGCAATGGTGGTATAAATTGCTGAATAGAATCTTTCATAGTATCAATGCTATCGAGTAATACTGCTTGATGTAACTGTATATCGAGTGTAACAGTCTTCAAATCGGCTTTTAATTGATCAACTTTGTCTTCTACTCGTTTATTACTGTCTATCAATTTCGACAACTTATTATTAATGTCCTCTAATGATTTTTCTGGTTGGCATGTTGTACGATCTTGTTCGACATTCCATTTTCTAGACTGATGGTTATCGACTGTTTTTAATGTTGGAAAATCTTGTTCATTCATTTCAAATGAGGGAGCTTGTTTTTGTGTACTCAAAAAGTGAGTACACTCTAGAATCGGTCAGTGTGTCCGGCCGTCCGTCCGGCCGTCCGGCCGTTAACACGATAACTTTTGAAAGGAGAGTCCGATCACGATGAAATTTTCTACACAGTTCAGTCTTTACAATATCTCGGTCGAGTTCGAAGATGAGAAGGATCGGCCGAGCCGTTCCTGAGTTATTGCAAAAATACCCATTTTTCCCTATAGCTTCCTATGGAAAAATTGATCCATCGCCGCTTTCGTAAAAGACTTTTCCTATCATAGTCAACTAAAACCCCAACTATTATATACCATTCGATAGAGAATTTCAAGAGCTACAAAATGATATATAAAACATGAGGAAACAGGAAGATTATCTCACCCATCGCAAAGATAAATAGGGAAAAATCGGTTATGCTTTTGTGCACGCTCTAATTGATCACCAATTAGAGCTCTATCTTCCCATCATAGAGATGATAGTTCGAGGTTTTCTAGAATGGAGAACTCGAATCTATGTTCCATTCGCCTCGAAATCCCATTGGTTGAGCAGTGACCAATAGAAATCAAGTTATAGGAAAAACGAGTTTCTTACGGTNGATAAAGAAAGATTTTATTTAGTGTTAATATAAACACTAATATAACAATGTAATATATTTAATAATGGAAAAGAGGAAAAAGATAGGAAAAACAATAGGATAGAATATCAGATATGTGTATCACCGGTAAAGAGAAAAACAACAACTGAACAGAGAAAAACATATATATAGATAAATAGTGGAAAGTCCAATGGAAATACATATATGGACCATAGAAAAGAAGGAGGAAAATCACTATATAACAACTGGACAGTTAGCGGTAATAGAGTGACCTCTATTGACGCTAACACACACCCACAAAAGAAAAGATGCAGTGCATGAAATACCCTAATCTTTCAGTTTTCAGCGCAAGCAGATGTGGTATTTTAAAATTAAGATTTGGTTCTATTCCTAAAATATAATTATAGATTGTGATATGATTCGTTTTCTGTAGAAGAAACTAAACTAACTGCAACGTAGCGCTGAGTCATGCTCGCGAAAGAACAGAAAAAAAATGTGATTTTGTATCAGATTTTATACGACGTGGCATACTTCTTGTAGAACGAGCGAAGCAACGACAAGTAAACTGTAGAAAATAAACATTCTAACGCTCACAACATCAACAAGTGACCTTTGATCGTGAGTAAATGCGAGTATGCTTCTTTTTCTAATCTCTACTAGAATAAGTTGTAGCAAGAGGGAAAAAACGGATTCCATCTATCCGGAATACGGTGAGGATCCAAAGGATACGGTGGAGATACAGAGGATACCTGTGAGACACATAAGATAATATTCGATGCAGTCAACAACATCCACATTATATAGGATAAATCAAGGAGAGAAAGCTGAGTTTTTTAGATTCACTCACTTCTATATCAAATATGTTAAAAAACTCAAAAAATCTCAAAACACTAAATTTTCAATCAAAGGAGACGTGTCAGAGTATGGATTTAGTGTCGCAAAAAATCTGAACCTAATTTTATTATCCTAAGAATCAACATTCATCCCTGATCATTTTTCACATGTTTATTTTATACTTCATAATCATTCATTTTTTAATATCTGGGTAGGGGTGGCACTTTATCTTTACTTTACCAAGTAAAGTCAAGTAAAGTCAAGTAAACTAACTTTACTGCACTTTACTTTACTTTTTTAAAGTAAAATAAAGATAAAGTGCTACCCCTGTACTTGGAGTCCCCCTCAGGCATCGAAAAAAATGAACTTCACCAAAACAACAATTTCCAAATGTAGACATCTCTGATTTTGTCCTCACATGGAATTATACAAGTTTGGAATTGCGTTTTCGTATACAAAACGAATTTTCTGTGAAGTTTATTTTTTTCAAAATCCCTGAGGGAGAGCTAAGCTGAAAAATTTACACTAAAAAATAAGTCTTACAAACCAATTTGAGACACACGTAGGTCAACTCAGTTCTTTTTTGTGCTAATTTCAAGTATGGCTTTTTTTCAAGTCAAACTTATTATCTTCTATTAGAAAGTCATTGTATACTGTCCAAAAGAGATCTCAAGTACAGCAAATATAGCACAAGTGGCTTACTAGACATTGAATTTTAAGTTGAAAATAGCATCATCAGAAAGAGCAAGTTGAATTACATATTCGATAAACAAATTCTGCTGGTGCATCCGTATAAAGTGAAAGCTCATAAAATCAAAATAATCATTATTTGTAGCAATATGACCCGATTGGGGTGGTATTCGGCGATTATCGCTTCGAAAAAATTCGAATGACCTAATCCTTCATGTAAATTCTGATAGAGAAAAAACATCTGCGTCGAATGAACCTATTTTCCTGGATAAGATTTTAATATCGATGGACTTTGAGGTAAAAAACTTGTTTGTAGGGCTTTCAGAAAGTGATTCAGATGTTCCTTATTGTCCGAGAAACTTTCAAAAAATGCAATATTTTTAATCAGCATATTGAACTCTATCAAATGAGAAGTGCTTTCACTAAAACCAAGACAAGAAATGCTTTTCGATTCCTGAGCGGGACCCCAGGTATTAAAAAATGAGTGATTATGAAATATAAAATAAACACGTGAAAAATGATCAGGAATGAATCCTATTCTCAAGATAATTAAATTAGGTGCGAATTTTTCGCGACACTAAATCCATAATCTGACACATCTCTTTTTTAAAAACTCTAAATCACTCAAAAAACTCAGTTTTCAGCTTTTCCCGTTTGGAAAAACAGCGTATACAGGAATCCTCTGTATTCTCAATATATTGCCTTTAACCTCTGTATCCATAGTGCGCCCTCGCCGCATTCTGGATACGAAGATTTCTCACGGATCCCTGTATCCGGGATACGGCGAAGATCCGAAGGATACGGAGGATACAACGGGGATACGGTGATCCAGAGGATACCTGGATCTGCTTTTCCCCCCTTGAGTTGTAGCCAGCCTGTTGTTTTTAAATATCATCTACTGTATACTCTTCATGTTCCCAAGACAATTCATACTTGTCTGGTCTTCTTCCCTATCTCTATTTGAAAAGCAGTGATATGGGAAAAAACCTAGGGGAAAAAAGCGAGACTTCACCGTACTTCACTTGTACTTCCTCTGTACTCACTCGTACTTCATTGTACTTCACTCCATTTTCATTGTTCTACACTTTTACTTTACTCGTATTTCACTGAACTGCGAACACAATTTCGAAGTACTAGTTAAGTACTGTAGTCGCGCTTTTCCCCCTTGCGTCAGTCTATACAAGTAGCAATTGAGGGTCTGGATCTGAATGTGTCATTGTTGGTGTAGGTTGACTCATGTTGGACCCAAACGCACATCCACACTCCGCAACCACAATCACACACCCGTACGCACACACGAATAACCATACTCCCCATACCGACACCCTTCAGATACAACAATTGCAACAACTAGAAATACGAGGAAGTCTGTCTAATTCATTGTTTAAAATCAAAACGAACAAATAATGATGGCGTCTATTTTTCTCACAACAACTCTGACTGTATTTTTTCTAGAAAGAGAGAAGCTAGTAAGTACATGGCAACCGGTGCTCCTATTCTTCTGCGTCGACGAAATTTTCAGTGGTACTGGAATTCAGCTCCAGATCCGTGGTCTGTTAGAGAGGAACAATGGCAAAAGTATACAGACATTGAGAATGAAATTATTGAAGATGGACATAATCAAAAACGGAAAGAAGTAGAAATCGATGGAAATTATGTGATTGACTTAAAGCATCAAGTTCAATATAAAAAAGGGGACTCTCATAAGCAGCGGTCAATTAAACGTGTGCAATTAGATAGAGACCGAAGTAGTCTCCATTTACGTGAAGAACGGTTTTCATTACCCGTGCCACTTGCCACTTCAACACAGGCAATTGATGATAATCGTGATGTTGAAATGGAAATACTTCATGTGAGAATAGGAAGATTAGGACATTTCGCGGCCGTTTACGCAGAGGACCACATTAATAATCAAGGCAAATCACTTGCTGATGTGGTTCAGGAAGCTGCTAATGGTATAATTAAAGAAGGTAGTGCTCTTAATAAAGAAAAAGAGGCACGATGGCTTGCGGCACAATTATTGGCAGTCAAACATTTTGGATTGAATATTGCAACAGATCATATGTTTCGTATTCCAGCGGAAATCGGCGATACCGTTGTGCATATGTACACTTTAGAAACATTTTTATACAAATTAGTTAACAGTCATGGTCGGCATCAATTTTCAGTGACGAATGAAACAGTCAAAACTGTGGGGCCTTTTTGTCTAATATTACAAAGATATTTGTTTCAAATCGAAACCAAGAATTTCTTTACCGTTTATCGTGGTCTCAATTTAACTGACGAGCAACGACAATTATTTATGACTAAGAGATTAGAGTTTACAGCATTCACTTCAACGAGCAAAAATCGTGTTAAAGCTGAACAATTCGGAGACACCCTCCTAGTTATCGATTTAGAGCCAGAACTATCTGATGGTGATACAGCAGAGTATTGTGGCTCAGACATTGCACATCTATCAGATTTTCTGAACGAAGAGGAATTTCTGATACGAACTGGAACATTCTTTAAATTTATTAAACATGAATATAATTCTAAAATGAAAAAACACCTTATTTATCTCAAGTCCATCAATGGATCGAATTTCCTTGCTGCAGATTTTATGTCACGCATGTCTTGATGGTAACTTGTTTTTTGACCTGTTCACGTAACTGTCTACCTATTTTGGCAAAGTAAAAAAAGTGTGAAATTCATGCTTGTATAATATACAATTTATGCCATCAGAAAATAATATGAGATGTTTTTTCTTAATTACTTTTCACAGATATTACCAACTTGCTCATTTAAGGAAACTGCAATTCAGTTTCTGAAGAAAACAACGTTAATGAAACATGACCATTTTAAAAACGTGATTCCGTCACGAGGTCTTTTTATTTTTCAAAAGTCATTTGTTAATATTTTTCAAATTTTCTTTTTGCCTTTCTATAGCGTGTTATCTATTTTGTAATTTCCTTAAAGGACGTCTTTTGTTCTCAGGGTGTGTGTTAGCGTTAGTGATGGATCACACTAACGCTAAACGATGATTAATATGCGCCTTCTAGTATAACTGGCTTATGACAACTGCCCGAATAGCAGGAGGTGTGGGTTCGATTCCCACGAAGGTCATCTTTTTCATCGTTCTGTCACATAATATCAGTGACACTGCTTGTCTCTTTCGTTCTATACATATGTAAGCTAACAGTGTGGGTGTAGGTGTGTAGGAAGCTCTCACAACGCGTTTTGATCCAGCTTAATGGATCTCATCAGGTGGCTTAAGACCTTCAGTTCGATTCAACATCTCGAAAGAGTAGAATCAAGTCAAGATCGATTTACTCTGTTCAATTCGAAAGTCGAATGGTAAATGAGGTTTAGAAGGATGTGGCTGTTGATCTTCCTTTCATTCATACCGACACCCACACGGTGTGGGTGTGGGCCACACCCACACCCTCACACCCACATCCACATCCACAAAGAAAAACTGGAATTTTCAAATGTGCTCGTCATGCTATTGTCCAACAAGCAGTACCCGATCTATCGTAAATGTCTCAAAAACATGTGCACACGAGCCATTTATGAGAGCTTCGAATTTCATGCACGAGCAGGCAGCGTTTTTAAAATGTTCGCATTTGCGCACAAGGAACAATTGTATGTATCATATGAACTCTTTTGTAGAGAGGCTACGCGTATATACCCAAGACAATTTTAGAATGATCAAAAACCTAAGCTCATGTAGTAAGCATACACGAACACGCAGACTTTTTCAGAGATAAGGTTGGAACATATATGCTTCGTTTTATAGATGAATTTCCGCACTGCTCGAGTATCTACCTACATATGAAACACAATCAAAACTGACGAATGTAAGGATCATTTGATAACTACTACATACGTGTGAACATGAATAGTAATAATTATAGGCGAATTCGAACAACTAGGATGTAGTTGTGGGTGTTGCTCTGCTCGTAATGTACCCACAGCTGCATTCTGGTGAGGTTGATCGAGATACTTGCTAGTATTTTGCAGTTTTAGTTGAACGTCATGACGCTGCAATGCTCGCACCGATTTTTCATCAATATATTCGTCCTGGTACTATCATCTACAGCGATCAATCGGGGGTCAACAACAGCATTACAAATTGCGCTCATCAATATACTCACCAGACGGTCAACCATTGATTGAATTTTCTTCATCTGAATAGTTTGATACACACAAAAAAATCGAAAAACATGTGGATGTGCATGAAAAGAAAATTTGAATGCGTCAACATATTACTCTCCTCGGTACTCATCTCACTGAGTTTATGTGATGTCAGCATTTTGACGCTAGTCTTTTTGAAAATATTGTTCGTGCTATTCAAGAGGAAATATCCTGTTCAGTAAATCTCTTTTAGTGTTATTTGTTTTTCAATAAATTCCATGCACAGCAATTCACGCCATCTTGAAAAGAAACATTTCGATTGATAGAGTAAACGATCGAATAATCTTTTTTTCTTCTTTTCTTTCTTTCGTTCTGTATAGATAAATGATGTGGATGTGTTTATCATGTAGAAGTATCCTAGTTTTACTCTTATTATAGCGAATTTCTGTTTTGAGAGACAAAATGTCTGATAGCAGTTCGTCTACTGACAATGCCATTTTATCTAAAGCCTTTGTTGTGCATGGAGTCAATGGTCAATTTCAATTGTGGGATTTACCTCGACGTCCTATAAATCCCGACGATGTTCTCATTCGAATTTTCTATTGCGGCATGTGTCATGGGTAAGACTCTCGTTCTGTTTTCTGTTAATTTTAAACAATCTCTTAGTGATATTCATGCGGTAAAAAATGAGTGGAAGAATAGCAAGTATCCGATGGTACCCGGCCATGAAATAGTCGGCATTGTCGAAAGAGTAGGTAATCAAGTAACAAAAGTCAAGCAGGGCGATCATGTTGGAGTTGGATTCATTGTTAATTCCTGTCGTCAATGCAATCAATGTAAATATTTTTCTTTCATTGATGAAGTTCATTCTAATATTTCTGTAGGCAAGACGAATCTCGAGCAACATTGCACTGAAGGTTGTGCTGGAACATTTAACAGTACCGAAATGGACAGAAAAACGACAACATATGGAGGTATGCCAATTATCGATGACAGTTACAGTCAATTAAAACCTCTTATTTTGATTATTCTGTACTCGTACAAATCAATATTTCCATAATGATGAGGAAATAGTTCTTGTTCTACGTAGTATTTTAAATTAGAACGGACTTTTTTAATATCAATTTCGAAGTTCTCTCGTTCAACGAATAAACATATGAGTGGAAAATATATGAAAATAGATTTGACTGATGAAAAAGTTATTGTTAATGAACCGGTTCATATTCGATTATCAGTTAACCGATCTTAACGTCGAAAAGAAAATGGCAAAGATCTCGTTGATCTGCGTCCAAGCAGTAAACATTCTTTTCTATGAATATAAAGACTAATGCGCTGTATAATCAATACTTTTTTTGAGATCCTTTTTATCATGAATGGTAGAGAAGTTCATTTATATCTTCTTCTTGGCAGGTTATTCAAATTTTATTGTCGTGGTTGAACATTTTGTATTGAAAATTCCCAAAAATTTGTCTTTGGATAAAGTGGCACCACTTCTTTGTGCCGGTATTACTATCTATTCTGCTCTTCGTCAACACAACATTGACAAAGATACTCGAATGTGGTAAGTGACTATAGTCCAGCGATTTCCGGGATATGAAGTAATATTCTCGCTAGTGTTGTCGGTTTCGGCGGCTTAGGACATCTAGCTGTCAAATACGGCGCAGCAATGGGTGCTGATGTTACGGTCTTCTCAACTTCAAAATCAAAACGTGATGATGCAATTAAATTTGGTGCAAAACAATTTATCTTGTCTACAGATTTTGAGCAAATCAATGTGACTTCGAATAAATTTGATTTTATCATTGATTGCGTTTCGGCGAAACATGATCTTATCCATATATTGAGTACTTTAAGATTCGGTGGTATTTTCTGCATGTGAGTATACAAGATTTAGAAGAAGTTCTTTGCAAACATACTTCTTTTCTATAGGATTGGAGCACCACCAACACCGCTTGAAGTTCCGCCATTTTCTCTAATTCAAAAACGGTTGAACGTAACAGGTTCTTTCATTGGAGGAATGAAAGAAACGCAAGAAATGCTGGAGTTTAGTGGTCAACACAATATAACATGTAAGAATATCATTTTTGACTCTTGTTTCAGCTAGTTTTCATCGAATATACAGACAATGAGAATACAGATAGGTCACATGAGCAATGATTTTCAGATCGAACGCAAATAAGCAGAATTTACCAAATTAGATGTAGTAGATGATTTTGGTGATATTAAGGTTTTATTTAGTTGGATAAAATAGAAAAAAAATATTCTGTGTCTCAAAATGAAACTGTAAGTTTTTCTTTGTGTCGTAAATTCGACAACGAATGCTCATTGGATCAAGTTTGAAAAGTTCGACAAGATTTTCTTTATGAACTACTAATTAAAAACTGATCTCATTCATTTTAGACCTTTTCTACAAATCATCATGTGAGCTCTCGTATGAAAAGTATTTCAGAAAACGCACATGTAATCATGTAGATGTTTTTTATTGTAAAATATTTCAAAATTCGGAAATCAATTTAATTAAACTTTTTGAATAAACAGATAAGTTACATGAAAAAGGAAGTTTACACTTTAGGAAACAGAAAAAAATTGTTTCGTTGACAAAATCGAATCTGTTACTTATCTTGATTGATTCATGTTTTAGGTGACGTTGAGTTGATTGAAGGATCATCCTCGAATCTTGACACGGCATTCAATCGAATACTTAACTCGGATGTCAAATATCGATTTGTCATTGATATGGAAAAAACGTTCAAACAATGAGTATACTTACTCAATGTTCAATAATCCAAAAAAAACAATTTATGAATTTCTTTTACTTAATTATTTAATAAAATATCTTTATGCATTGCTAAAGCAGAGATACAATCGAATAGGATCAACGAACAGAAAAAAAACAAAAGTGTCATGATTTTCACTTCATGAAACGACTTCTCCATTAGATAAATGGTCTTTTCAAGGTTTATCATGTTATGCTGCTTTATTGTTGGTTAACTAAAGTTTTTTTTCTTCTGAATTGATCGATGAGGAGAAATTTTCAGACTGATCAATTAATGGATTTTTTAAATATCAATAACTCAAGATGGTCCAATAATGTCAACTCTATATTAGACGCGGCTCACTTCGTTGCTTGGTCGTAGACGGTGCTCAGGTATTTGCGAGTGATCTAGAGAGTTCGACATCAGCGTTCATTAGAAAAGAAAAAAGTTTCATTAAAAACGGCAGACTGATGTCAACGATAGTTAAAGCTCAATAATTTACGAAAACTTTGAATAAAAGACACCTAATTCTTCATTTGACGGATAGGGTGGATGTAGCTTTATATTTGCTTTCCACCGAAACCTACACTCTAGAAATTCCGATAAGTATACAAATAAACTTTTCTCAGACTATAATTAGTTAATAGTTTTGCTGAAATTTTATAGAATTATTATAGATATATTTCACTCAATAAAATGGAGAAAATAATTATATCCTAAAAGAAAAGACGTAACCTCAGATATGGCTACTTTTGGTACCTTTCAATCTCATAATGCTACGAATCGCTTAGCTTACATAGCACTTTACGTAGATAAAACAGAAGATGTCGCTACAAACTATGACGACAGATTTAGTAAGTTTACTGTTGCCCGATTTTTCTAATTTTCTTCATCACGACATAATAAGATTCACTTTATCAAATTAAGCTAAGCTTTCATACGATCATGTCACAAATTTATAATTCCAGTGATACTGAGTCTAGTAGTGGCAATTTGGGGTGAGAATGGGATTATTAGAGCCTATTATGAGTGAGGTTTAGACCTTGTCCAACCTATACGTTCCGCCACCTATGCATATACATATATAAACATGTAAAACACTTCCAATCCGTATCCTTGAATAAGATTCAACTTGCTAAAAGACTATTTCAGCCTTACCAAGCCTACACGCACTGTCACAGAAATTATAATGGTGGTAGACGTAATAAATTATTTTCTGGATATGATCATGTTCCAAGTTCTCTTAGTGTTGCATTTATCGATGATTATGTTATATAGTCTGATTTCATTAATCATTCATTAATTCACGTTGATGCATTAAATAGATGGACTAAACATATAGTGCTACTGAATACTATCAATGAATCAATTGCTCTTACTATAATTCATCCCTCATTATAACCATAATGTGGAAAAAAGTATTCAATTGTCTTTTTTTTATTTATTTTTCTTCTAATTTAAACTCCAAACCCATGCGTAACAAATAATGGTGATTGTTTACATTCATGTTTATTAATAACGAATCAATCATATACATCTCGGGGAACATTTCTCATTTATTAATCATCGAAATAATTGAACATGTGCATCAAATTGTCATCGTAATTAACATCGTTGTAATCCACCAAATGAACGATGTATTCTATGATCAGCTAAATATAATGGAGCTAAGTAGAATTTAGGTGTTGTTGTTCACCTGTTTACTCACACCAACACGCATTCATACCTATACTCCACATCCTGACCTAGATGAAAGCGAATTCAATTTCAAAACCTTTCTTTCCAGACAAGCAACATGTCATGCTATTTACTACAATTTCAAAATATTCGTACGAGATTGCATCATCCAGTAAGAAAAAGAATTGCACAACATCCATATCAATGCAAGTAAAATATAGTGTGAATAAAAAAGAGAGAGACGAGCCGTGATCGGGAGCCAAACATAACTCATGCTGTGAGCCTGAAGCATTGCATCCGGTCCTTTGGGACCACGGCTACTGATTAATTTGACACTCGTCACCTTTTTTATTTATTTTTTATTAGTTGTCTTGATTGTTGTATGCTGCTATAAGTTTATGCTTTTCTCCAATTGCTTTCCTTCTTCATAAAATTACTGGTTGTCAGTACTATGCCGATTTAAGCCCTATAGTGGATAAATGATTAGAAAAACTACAACTGATCAATGTTTTCTGTTTGTTTATTTTTCATTTAATTATTTAGATTTTTATTTTAGTCGACGGCATTTGAGAAAAGCATACTTTGAATTGGTGGAGTACTTCTTAACCTGTCCGAATTGCTAGATTAATAATTATCATAGAATCAATAAAAACCTGTAAAAACGGATAAAGAGGCTATAGAAGACTTCAAAAACGTTCAAAAGATTTCATGAGACTTCATAGAACTTCAAGATGCTTCATGAGTCTTCAAAACCGAAGTCTCAGTTGTTTTCCCCTCGACTATAAGAAGAGAACTCCACCACAGAGACCGAAATCCAGCGGCTTTTGTGCCGATCGCAAGTCCGAATAAAGAAGGGGCGTTTGACGGAAGGGGTGCAGATACCGCCGTCTGTAAAAAGAACAGGACGACAGAAACCAACCATGAACGACTTCAACACGAAACCATACCGGCTCGGACGGCACCCGTGTGAACAAGGTTCCCGTCCTCTGTCCGAGTGACCAGGGTAGAGTCGAAAAATTGGCGACTGGAAAGGATTCATATACGACAAAAAACACGCAAAAACTAAAACTTGCCAAAAATACTCTGACAGTAGGAACATGGAATGTGCAGACACTATGGACTGCTGGCAAGCTAGAATTACTTAGAAATGAAATGAAACGTTTCAGATATGACATNATTATTGCTTGCGTTTAGGGACATGTCCACCATTGTACTTCAGGGAACTTATTTGTATAATAAATAACATGACACTACCTGAAGCTGCCAATCTACCATTATCGATTCCGCTCATTTCTATCTTATTGGACAATCGAAAAAAGGCATGATAGAAGGTTAATAATAAATATGTGATCGTACTATTTCAAACCATTTGCTGTATTATTAAGATGGCGTGGATGTGGATATGTAGATAAAAGTTCCAAATCAATACTTACACTCGCATCGTCTATGAAACGTTAATTCATTCGTGGCCTGCTCCTTGGAGTTCCTCCCAACAAAAATACATGAGTGTTTTGAACTGACCGAAAGTTATTCTATGGGTTAGAGTTCAGTGAATTATATTTCCAGTAGAAAAAAAACGCTTCCATTATCGTTTTTTTGCAGGTATATAGACCATACAAGTTTATTTGAATATCGTCCAAATTTATTAAATGTCAAAAAATGAAAAATTCATCAAACTTTGTGGTCTTCACTTTGGATTACATCAATTTTCGGCCACAGGTTTTTCGGCCCGGACTGCAATTCCGGTGCTTTTTTTTGGAAAGAGTCGATCCCTTAGGATTTTCTGGCCATCCTTGAATTAGCTTCTTTAACCCCTGAAAACGCTAATTTTTAAATTACTTGCTAGATATCGTAGTGCCGAGCAGGACGACATAATGCGGGCGTATTTGAGAGTTGAAAAGAGACCCATGGCCATACCAACACGCCACACCCACACTCCCATATCCACATTAATTCGTCTTGCTAAACATTGCGTCACCTTGCTAAGCACTACTTCATTCAGCGCTCCACTGCTAAAAATTCCGTGGGCCACAATTCCGGTCTTCATTCACTTTTCAATTTCATATAAGCACAAAATAATGTCCAATTATATATTACTCTTGCTCAAAAGCTGGTTTATTTGCTAAAATATCCTTTGTAATTTTTCGTTGATGTAATAAAAATTCTCTTTGGGTCATACTAGTAGTCTATGACAAAACAATAGTGCTCGAACTGAACCCCCCTAGAAAGGCTGTAAAGACATATTCAACGGTTTGGTGAATTACTGAATTTTGCAGAGAAGACTTTCCTCTATCATATTCTATAGTTGTAATTTTATTTCAATTCTCAATGACTAATATACAGACATCAATTTTTTTCCATGTAGTAATCTATAGTATGAGTCTTTTGAGTTATGAAATTTGTGGTATGGGTGTGCGGACGTGTGAATGTTGTTGTCGGTGCGAGTTCGGATTCGGGTGTACTATTGATGCTGGCGAGATGTTGATGTGTGTGTAGGCGTGGGCGTAGCCGTAGAAGTACCTCTTCACTTCGTTGAACATCCGCACCCTAACCCACACCGACACTCACATTCCACATCCACAGCGACACCCAAAAATTAATTCGTATATTTGAGCTTGAAAGTTGTAGAGGCTTTATGTCTTCCGTATTTTCTCATTAACTGTTTTTCGTTCGAAATTCATAAGAAAAGTGTATTGGTTGTCTAATAGAGAATTGAAAGCTGAATCTTTTTTGTAAAACGGCTAGTTGGAACTAATGAAAACTGACAAAGTTATTGACAAAATACGTAGAGGGGCATTTATCCTGGCGCACTTGTTAGAATAATGCTTGTGCACGTCATTGTAAAGCCAATTGATACACGTCCATCCACATTCCAGATTCCATTGATTGAATATAAGAACATTTAACAAACATGAACTCTGATTCTATAGATTAATTAACGATTGATCATTTAGAATTATAATGTCATTTTCTAAGACAGTATATATACGCGAGCATGAACAATAGAAGATAACAGATCCATCCAGCATACAGATGGAATAGAAATATCTGCCAATCCGTTATAAACAAAGAGTCCTCTTTAGGACTAGTTCACTAACAAACTAGTTTTGCTTTTGAGACAGCAGCAATTCCTAATCGTACAGTAGTATCAAACAATGAACTAAGAATGGGAGATGAGACTTATCCAGTCATAAGTCCTTTCTCAGGTTATCTTTTGTCGATTTAGGTTCGTGAACGAACGATTGTTCCTAGTCTTAATGGTTCACCTAAGAACATATGAAGAAGAACTATTGTCTCACATACCAAGGTGTGAGGTGTGGATGTGAGTCTTCGCTTCCGTAATCTTCACCTTCACACACACATGCCTATTCACATCCATGCGCTAGGCACCTGAGAATACTCCATTGCAAGTCTAACTCAAGTTGTGGGATCAGATTTTTTAGCTTATCATTTCGATAGAAATGCTCAAAGTTGTACTCAAAATGAAGGGAATATTTTCATCTGAATTTTATGAGGTTGCTTTTACAGTACCGCAATGTTAGTTTTTATAAGAAATAAACATACAAAAATACGGGTCTGTTGCTCGAGCTCATCCCAGATGCAGTCTTTGGTGGGTAAAAATCGAAAGATTTCAGTTAGTTTATTTTCGCGTTCAATACTTTCATATTATCACGACAGTATGATCATTATATATTCAAGTTCATTTTTTATCAATTTATTTCGATGAGCTTTTGCCGACATGATTACACAACCTCGTATCTGTATACAATTGGCAAGCTTGTCATGAAAGTTTGCCAATACTGTCGAAGGTGGGCTTCGTCTCGTTGTTTTTTTTGATCTTTCCAGTGTGTGAATAAATCCTCTCGTAGATTAGTTACAGTTCCTTTTTCTTCATCTACATAAATATTTTATGCTGATCCATTTCTTATTTTCTTTTTTTCGCTTATCAATTATTTAAAGATTGCAGTTACACATGCGACCTTACTTTTAAAGCGCAGTCTTATGCAGACGTAAATGTGTCGTGAATAAGATACCAAACCATTTTCTTGATAAGTTTGCATCATTTGCTTTCATTATTTGACATGAAATAAACGCTCTGTTCCTCTATTACATGCCATACTGAGTTGTTTTTATTACGAAATAGAAACCTGTTCTTCTGTATAAATTTAAATCGAATTGTAAAGCATGTTTTCTAAAATTTTCCGTTCTTATCTATTGAAGACATTATTCCACGAGAAATTCAATTTTCAGTTTGGAGAATAGGGAGATGTTCTCATCTCACTCTTGGAAAATTCTAGCAAACTCCAACAAAGTTTTAGCGCTTTATTGGGTTCTGTTCACCTAATTTCTGTAGAGTCGATTCACACCCACGTCCAATTCCAAATAAGCTAAAATGACTCATTTTTGTTGTTGCTTACTTCTGTGTTTGAATCAGCCATTTGTCTTAGAATGACTATATTCAATTCGACTCTAACGATTCAGCAGCTTCGTTTCTTCGAAACAAGAAGAACCTTTTAAACTTAGTAAAATCGTTAATCATGAAGTATTGCTTTCAAAAGAAAGAGGAATAACACTGTTTTGTTGATGCATAGTAAAAAAGGGTCAACTAATATACATTGCTCATGCTGTCCGATGAATAATTTTCTTTTCTTTTTCACATCATAGGTATGGTATTTGGTTCGATTCTCGTCAACGCAAGCCGCTGTATTTAATGAATGTGCCAAGAAATGGAGCTACAGGCTTAAGTAAATCGTACAAAGCATACTCTTTGTATCTATGGTCTGGTATGGTCACTCAGACAGTTACAATTCAAAATGATTCATTTTTGTATACGACACAACTCTCTCCTGGTTATTATAAACTTCGATTTGCGGCTCTTAAAAATTTTGGAAACTATACAAATGATAATGCTTATGAAGTTTATTATACACCATCATTCAATTTAGTCTATTAATTCACTATAATGACAATCTTACTGTTCTTTCTCTTATTCTCATGTTGCTGTTAGTTCGATTTTTCCTTAAAACTGTCGTTCTGTGGATTCTGTATAATAAACAAGATATAATCAGTTTAGTATCACAATTAAGTTAGTCACACAAGAGTGTGGGTGTGGATGTTGGTGCAATGCATACCGACACCGATACCCACATTTACTCACGCCCTACATCATCCACACACTCTAGCTGTTCAAATTGTTACTCTATGTCATTGTTCTTCTATTGGATTAGTAAAAACTTCCTCTAATGCAAAATGAAATGAAAGACATGTGACTGTTGTTGAGACAGATGTATTAAGAAATTTTTCTAAATAATAGCATGCTCATGCGGCTTTTTAGGTTCTTCAGCTGACAAAGATGTTGTACGAAGCTAATGATGGAAATAAGTAAATTCAAATGTTTCCAATTGATGAATTCACAACAAAACAAAAAATTATAGTGTCTGTTGCAATGAATTCTCTCAAGATTTATATTGTCGATGAAAATGAGGGTATGGGTGTGGTTGTGAGTCTTTCGCTTCAGTAACCTTTACATTTACAGACGCACACCCATCCATAAATTTGTCATCGTGTATAATAAACTTTATTTCTTACAATTATATTAAAGCACTGTAACATTTGTTTTCTTGTTCATAGTACAATATTTGATTGCCGAAAATTCTTCCATTCGTAGCAAAAAATTAATGTCTCTTTATATGTCTTGATTCATAGTACTAACCAAAAGTCTTCTAATCTCCCCGAAGTTTTTCGATATTTTGAGCTTTAGATTTGCCATTTTGGCTGCATATGTTTAGTGAGAATCGTCGAAAGTACTTATAATCTATTGCGATCCCAGTGTCATTGACAAGTCTCAACAAGATTCTAACAAGCTATACTGTTTCAACAACTGAATGATTATGTAGAACATTTGATGACCAGTTTTCCTACTACTATGATCACGTACCAAAACTGAATATCATAACAATCAAATCTGTCGGTCCAGGCTCGCTATGGACACGTAATATTTTAAATTTGTTAGTTTGGTGAGGAGAATGATAATTTGACCTGAATATGATCAATCTTTTTGATGAACAATTCAAAAAGGTTCTAGTGTAAGTATAGGTATTTAACATTAGTAAAATCAATGACTAATTATTATATTATGATGTCGAACAGTATATCAGAAAATAGGTTACTTTTAGTATTATCGCAATTTTTTGCATAATCTCGCATCGATCGAATTTCAAAATCAATATCATTCGTATCACTCATATAGTAATGTATCGAATCTACTAATTTAGTGATATACACATACAAAAAAGACATATTATTGTTTCTAATGATTGTTTCCAGTGAAATTGCACTAAAGTTCGGTTTTTTTTCTCTCACTTGACTATTGACTAAAGCATTTTGTTTATACCAAATGATAGAGAATTTATAGCTCTACAAAACTGTCCACTTAGTTTTTCGAAAAGGCTTTCTCTATTAGCACCCAATTTAAAAGATGATCATTCACTCAGCTGCTCAACTGCAACCGTCAAGAAAATACGAAATATATCAGAGGATTATTACGAAAGGTTCCTCTAATATATCAAGAATGTCACGAAATTCTTCGTTAACTTTTGCATCGTTTAATACATGTTTTAGAATTTTAGCTGAAATAGTTAGGATAAGCAGTTTTGACAAAAGCTAACAACTAAAAACACGGAACAAAGTTTTTAATGAAAAGAAAGTTCATTCTTTTAATTTTTATTTGCAAGCTTTCGTCACTTTACAGGTAACATTATCAGGCAAAAACAAACCATAAAAATTATTCTCATGAGACTCAATCAAAAGATTTCACTATTGAATGATATCTAGTTCAAAACTCAATGTGCGTGTTGTTGATTTTAGAATTGCTTCTCTAATTGCTCGTTTCTTCTTATTAGAATCATATGCTAATATGTTAACTTTATCAAAATTCATCTGATGATTCATATTTATACAATTTTCCGTTTGATCTGAGTGTAGGTGAAGTGCCTTTGGGTTATGGATGTTAGTCTTTGCTTCACTCAGATCCACATTCACATCCTAGTCTAATAAAGTCCACCGTCAGATAGTTAAGCTTTTCGAGTGTTGGGCATCCTGCTGTGTACCATTGTAGTTCATTCTTTGCTTTTCCTCTCTAAATTGCTCTAGATATGCATTTTTCTGTCTTGTTTCATCAGTCAATAGATTGACGAGCCTCATTGTCAGTTACAGTTCGCTGGTACAACAACAAACAATTTCGAGATTTCGGTTTTGATTTTTTCTTATTTAAAGTTTTTCAAGTGACCGACTGATTGTAGCGATTCGAAAACTTTGTTGCCGTTATTCGGCTATTAACAAAGTCCGGCAACGGATTGACCACAAGAGAAGGAGACGTCTTGTCCACTTGATTAGATGAGCTTAGATGCATCGTTCGAAGTCTTCACTTGGAAATCGCGACCAATAGCGATGTCGAATGTTCGACACAAGTCACAACAAATCAATCAAGAAATGACACCAGATTATCGTTCTCTTTTCAGTACCACTTCGATAGACGTTCCTTTCGTTCAATATTTCCTACATACTTACGTTCTAATATTCATGTCTAGTTTCATGTGTTACTTCCTATAAACGATGCATGATTCGATCACTGTACTGCCAACATCTTTTTGTCGTCATACATTGTCCAAACCGAGAAGTCATGCAAGAGATAAGAAATTAATTACAGTTCAAAGAAGTAGTATATTTGCATGGGTGGTGCAACGATTACATCGAGAAAATCTGTTTCTGACACCTGCAAAAATTTGCAGAAGATTTTTTCGGTCTTCATGTCATGGACTGTTGTCATCAGCAGATCCAGTACAGTGAATATATAATCGAATATCAGCATGATGTGCGTCGTTGAAAATTTATTTTGAACAATGTTTTCATCTTTTACTGTTTGCTAGATGTAGAAAACGGACACAAACACAATTGAGCTACTAGTCAGAATTTTCTGGTAGATTGGCGTCAAGTTGACTCGATGCTATTGCAACATATTTTTTTACGCATTGGCTTCGATTCTTTCTTTTGTCTAGTTGATAGGAACTACTTCGATTAGGTTTTTGTGAGTCTACGATTTTCTTTCTGTAATTCTTTTTGAATTATCACGTATATGAACGTCTGGTTCAAGAATTTTTTACAGATAGAACATTGGCCTAGTACAGAATCGAATTTTTAAAAGACTTAATTTCATATATGAACTCAGTTGTCAGCATTTTATTTTAATGAAGTAGCAATTTTGTTTAGTTGAAGAGCACGATATATATCTTTAATCTGCGTTAAAATGAAGAACACTAGTGAAAATAGTCTTAAATTATTTCGGCTACATTTGTGTAGTTTACTGACTGATACATTCTGTTTTCTATATTTCTTGAATAAAAACCATCAATTTATTTTTCAGATAGAGCAAGCGTGCAAGCGAAAGACAATAGTGTTTTCCAAGTCAAAAACCAAACACATCAATCATTGAAAATGTCGTCATCAATAGCTAATACTCTATTTTACGCATCCAAGCAAATTACAATTTTTACATTCTTTCCTATTCTGTTTCTTGGATTCGTTGGTAATATACTTAACATTGTTGTCTTTACCAAATACAAACAGTTTCGGCATAATCAATGTGCATTCTATCTCATTATTGAGTCGATCATCGACTGTGGTCAACTTTTTTTTGGATACACTACTCGTAGTGTCCTTACCATCTTTGCTTATGATCCATCGCAGACGTCACTTGTTTGGTGCAAATTGAAGCCAACAATGTTCACAATCACCGGACTTATATCCTTGACAACAATATGTTTTACTGCCTTTGATCAATACTTGTCGACAAGCTATCATGTTGGTGTCAGACAAATGAGCACACTGAAATTAGCTCAATCACTCACTTGTATTAATGTTATAATATGGATCTTACATGGCATTCCAGTTCTTATTTCATTTCGAATTGAAAAATCGGCTGGCTGTAACATTTACAACACGGACTTTTCACGCTACTATTCATATTTTTTCTTGCTAATTCTTGTCGGTATTTTACCAATGTTCATCTCGTTTACATTCAGTATATTGGCCTACCAAAATGTACGCCATGTCATACGACGTCAAGTACCAATTGTTCGACGACGACTCGATCAACAACTTACTGCTATGGTTCTTGTTCGAGTCGGTTTCTTGGTAGCTACTACCACGCCATACATCATTCACCGTATATTGATACTCAATAACGCTATAAACTTGAGTGATCCTCTTTCTGCAGCGATTAGTCAGCTGTTCATCGCTGTTATAAGTGCAATGTACTATTCAAATTACGGAGTATGCAATTTTTTTTCATTTGTACTAATTAATAAGTTTCATTGTAGGGTACGTTTTACATCTTTCTACTGACATCAAGTCGATTTTGTCATCAAGTTCATGTTGTAATCGTGAAAAAATTCTGGAAAAAATGTTACACTCTCCTAGGAAGAACACCACTACACAATTCAGTTGCTCCTATATCACAAGATTCGAGTCTTGACATGGACTAATTGAAAAAGAACAGGCTATTGTTGATGAAAAAAAGCAGCGATTATATACAATTCTTCTACTTTCCTTGAATAAATGTTGTGATGGAATACCTGATTGAAACAATTCTTTCATATTAATCATCTTCCGGTAAAGCGTATTCAGTGCGATTCGGGGATAGAAGAGTCATGAACACTAGTTAAAATCATCATTATGATAGCATGAATGTTGATATTCATGGCAACTCATAGTTCTCTCATCATCGTATTAATTTTAGATTGAATTTATCTGTACGATAAATTGTATGAATGACGTTTTTTTTGTAAACATATCTTGAAAATTCTGATTCATCCATTAAGTTTTCAAAATGCGATTACATCGAAAATGACCGTTTGTCTTGGAGAAATTTTACAAGATGAAAATGAAAATATTTGTTATCCAGCCGCAATAGCATTGTGTTTCTAATGCCAAAGATAATAAAACTCATTTATCGAATGATATACTCGAACGACCAGCAGCGATATGACATTGTGACGATGATATTTTAGTCAATAATATCACATCTATTTATTTGATTTGGGTCAAAGAGAAAAAATCTCTATCTTCGCTTGCTCTGTATATTTCTTTAAAACATAGGATTTTATAATGATTAGCAAACAACTTTCTAGAAATTCTGAAGAATCATACAATACAATATTGAATGTAGCGTTTTGACCGCCCCCAAGATGGTAATCAAAGTTACTTTGTGAGAGATACAATATATAGACATTATTACTTATACGTAGCTTCCACTAGAGGTTGTAGAAGGAATATCTGTCAATAAACTTGTCTCGAGACTGGCTCCTTTTGAAATATATATCGGTCGACAGATCTCATTGAAATCTATCAAATTACACCAAAATCTTTCAGGAATATTGTGAGACAGTATTTCGTGTGCTCCAAATACTGACTAAATTATTAGTAATTGGTAATGATGGGTAAGCTACTTAATACTGATCAAGATCCCAGAGCTTGGAGATAAATCAATGTTTCTTAATCTTATTTTTTTAAGGACACATCCATTTCATAGTTAGCATGCATCTGGAAACATAAGCTCATTTACAGATGCTTTATTTAATAAAATTTAGAAGAATGAATTCGCATATTGTTCATCCTGTGATCTACTTTCAGTAACTTATTTATAAGTCAGACCAGAATCAACAAAAACCAAGAAAATGGAATGAATTTTTTAATCAATGAAAACGATAATTATTGGGAAGATTTTCAATGCGTATTATATAGCCACAATAAATGCATTGAATCAACGAGCATAATGAATACTTATGTATGTGACATTCTAGACACTTTTTCTTTCACTCTACATAACGGGTGGGGCAAAAGTTTTGCATTAATTTTGTTTTTAATATAACTCTGCAACGGAATGTCGTAGACACTTGATTTTTTTTTGTTAGAAAGAGCAAAGTGTCTACTACAAAACTATATAAAAGAGTCTGATTGGAAACGTTTTTTGAAGGCGATAGAGGTCTTAGAACTATAGACCCCGAAAAACTGTTCCGCAACTTTATTGAATTTAAAAAAAATTTCTATAGTTAGACAGGTTATCTTTTTATTCGTTCGATTCGACTTTTATTAATAGCTCAGGCAATACTTTCGCATTANCAACAAACTCATTCCTAGAACAACAACCATCAGTGAAAATAACAATAAAGACTTAGGTGATTATGATGATCAATGAACATGGCGGTAAAATCAAGTTCTGTTCCAGAAACTCATTTTGCGTGCTTGACGAATTTATAAATCGGAGTTTTAAGAAATAAAGGCATTGAGCATTACTCATTCGAATAACGTTACAAAACAAGGGTAAATAATAAATTCTCGTTTTACGAATTTTAATGGAATACAGCGATACAGTGAGGGTATAAGAGTATGGTCGGGATACAATGAGGACCCAAAAAGATGCCGTTAAGATAATCATCGAAAAGATGTAATTATTATTCAGATATTTCTGCCTGAACGATAAATAGAACATATCCAGTACGGATGGTATCAATATCCATGAAACTATATTGTGCAGTCAGCGTCTTTTAATTAGATTTTGTGGAATTGAAATATATTTTCGAAGAAAACAATGAGCGTAAGACTTAAGTCGCAGTTTTGTGGCTGTAGCCTTACCCTAGAGCTCCGCAATACAAACAACATCAACCACCGTCTCATTTCTCCCTCCGTCATAGACCTTAACAGCCGGGTGTAGGTGTGTTAGAACTTATCGACTGATAACAAGAATGTCGGTCCGTGTCGATAATCAGAAAGAATTCTGCAAAATATTAGGTTTTTCAAATATCCGATTAGTGGCATTTCAGAATAGAATGATTCTATGCATGAAATACACGAGAATTTTGGAAGATTCAAGGTTCCCCACACATTCTATGGTTATCATTCAACAAAGGAACGATTGAATCTATGGAATAAAAGAGAATTCTATCAAATATATAGTTCTATAGGCATTCGATGAGCGGAATTCGACAAAAGAATGATTGGATGCATCAAGTACAACAGAATTGTATGAAATCAGGGTTCTCTAGTTATTGGATTAGTGGTATTCAAAAATAGAGTTATTTTATTTGTGAAAAACAAAAAGATATCTGGAAAATTAGAGATTCTTCAGATATTCGGTAAGTAGCTATCAGTAATAAAGCTGTCCCTTACATTGGATACAAGACCATTTCAAATTTAATGTTCTATAGATACTAATTTAGAGATCTTCAACAGTACCATTATTGCATATATAGGATACGAAAAGTGCTGAATAAGATCAAATCACCGGTAGAGATTTCGTTGACTGTTAGCAGATGAATGTTTCTAACGAGGGAGGGTTCACAAGTGATCCAAAACTTTCACGTCGAGTCTGTGTGCATTATGTAGACCACCATGAGCTATGAATGTCCTGAGAATAGTTCGGGCCCATTGCTTATTATCACCAAGATACTGCATTTTTACGGCGTTTTTAAGCAGTGCCGTGATACTCCTCAGAAAAATCAGAAAAACTAAGTTTGGAATTTCGATTTGAAACTTTGTATAGTGACAGGCCTCAATGAGAACGACAATGGAAAGTTCACTGTTCTGAACAAAAAAAGAAAAAGAAAAGTTTCAACAAAATTCTGGCGAAATTCAAATGTGAGACGCGATAGATCTACTTTCTTTCGTGATCTGTGAGAGAGTAGAGTCTTTTTTGTCTTGCTATAGACATCAATACTAATCAATAACAACAATTCTAGAAAATCAAAAACGATTCAACTCCTCGTATTTCCCATTGCATTGAAAATGATCTTATTTTTTAAGAAAGTGAGTGACGGTCGTCTCTTCGTCCACACCCATGATGATGGATCACTGTAATTTTATGAAAAATGATTTTCAAGTTGCTGAGGCGAAATAACTTTGGATCAGATTTTTATTTCCTAGTTGGCATGCTGATAATCATGTCAAATATCCATTCATGTTTATCGGTGTTGTTTGTATGTGTTTCTTGAATCGAGTATTGACCTATCTGTGTTATCATATAATCCATGAGTGTAGACATAGTTCATCTTTATTAATTCATCTAAATTAATGTACTTATCATTGATGTATGGAATGAACATACAAGTTCAATTAAAATGCTCGATTTGATATTTCTTTTGTGAGCAAAACTATAAGACAATAAAAGTTCAAAAGCGCTGAGCTTCTGTATTTGGTCTGATCCGATTGGCATTGTTTATTAGAAAACCAGGTGCTAAATTGAAACAATCAGCAATACTTCGTTGAAGACTTGGTGTATTCTGGCAGAGAACAATAAGCAAAAAGTCCAATGTTACATTCCCAATTATGATTAAGACTCGCATACAATAGTGAGGTAAAAGATTAGGACGAATTATATTCATCAGCATAAAAATAATTGCTGGAATGCCGAGAAGTACGAATTGAAAGTTGAGTAATACAATGCGACGGATCATTGTCAAATCTCGATACATTCGTAATTGGTGATTACCATTGACTCTTGATGAGATTTGATGTACATAATTTACTAGGCGACGACACAAAATGACAAGAACAATATCCGGTACAACGAATGTCAATGCACTCATATAAAATATAACATGTAATCTTGACAATGACATGAAACATAGATTTTCTATATTTAATTTCACAATGTTATCTGTTAAAAAAAAAGGCAAAGCAAAAGTAAAATCAAATATCCATTGAATAAGAACGATGAACAATTTTCGAGTTTGTGTATCAAGATATTTGATTCTTTTAATCTTAAAATATTTTTCTATTGCTTGTAGAAGAAATGAATGATGAATACAAGCGATGGTAGAATGATGAATAAAGGTACGTAATGTACAAAGTGAATCAATATTTGGTACTCACTGTTGATCCCAGATTAGCACATAGACAGTCACAGCTATATTATCAGCAGCAAATAGAAAAATGGCTAGAGCAGTATTACAAACTAATAGAGTAGGATAATTAAAACAGTGTATCCACACCCACACCCTCACTTAAGATTTTCTGTAGAAAATATATAACGAGTGATGCACAAATCCTTTCACAAACCTTTAGTAAACGTAGAAAGACTGTATGTTGTCAATATGTTTCTTGTTTGCTAAATGATGTCCTAACAAATTTTATTTTACGTTCATTTTTCTGCTTGTCCAACAACTGACGCTATACAGAAGCTGAAATTCGAAATTGTAACGCATCTTCCAGATCTGATTATCTTGAAGGAAATAACAACAATATACTGATGTCGAAATACTCAAATCAAGATTATCATATTTGGTACTGATTCGATACACTATAATTCTTATAAAACGAATCAATACAATTGGAAAGATTGTTCACGTTGCATGTAATAAAACATAGGACAAAAAGATTAATTGATGAACGAATCCTCACACGCATGTGTCAGGTAACATTGAGATTTAGGCAAAACTAAATAAAGTTATTAAAAAGACTTGAAAATAAAAACAACAGGAAAATAAAAGAATAAATACATGATTTTATTTATTTATATTAAGTTATGTTTAACTTTAATTGAACATTAGCTAAGCTTAGGATGTTGTATAGAGTTCTCCAGTGTGTTCTGTTGAAATCTAGTTGAGTTTTGAAAGTTGAAAAATGCGAACTAATAGACAATATTTCTGGGTTGAATATAACAGCATTAGTCTTTCAATGAATTTTTTTAAATTGTTTTTTTACTATTCTAATAACTTATTGTCATGCATTTTTTTTAGATAAGAAATTTATTTTGATTATGATCTCGTGCAACAAATGATTTATATATGACAGCCGTGAGAAAAGCTGATACTAGATAATGAATCACATAGATAATCCAATTATCAATCACTAGTATGTTTTAAACATGTTGCTATGTATTAATGGAGTTTTCTTGTTAATGAATAATACAATGTCTACATCTCAACTTTGGTCAATTGATCAAAAAAATAGGTATCCTAGGTACGCTGGCAGAAAACACTCATCCGACCAAAAAAAAAAGAAGGAAGTTTAACGTTATCTTCCTTTCAATATTTTTTCGCATCTCTGTTCATATACGTTAAGTGTAAGGTTATGTTTATTTTATATGTTATGAATTTTAATTTAAAAAATGAATGTTTAAACGTTGAGAAAAGAGCTTATTGATAATGTTGACAGCATAGGATGGTTTTATTTTTTGACATGAAAGACAAATTTTTATAAAGATTTCTAAAAGATCTTGGTTATACCAACGATAATTCATCGAGAAACTATTAGAGAGATTTGTTGCGTCCTATGTGAGCTGTTTCAACATGAGTACGTTTATAAACATTAAACATCTACATGATTAGTCTTGAAAGAGTACAATGATAAAAATAATATCTCTGATATTGTATTAATTAGTGAATTATTCTTTTGAATCCTTACATTGTATTTTGTATAACTCAGATAAATTGATAATAAATTATTGTTTAAGATACAAAAATGAGTACAGAAAATGATATTATCGATATACATAATTCAAATTTTAGTGTAATATGTAGACATTTGTTTATTCATTTTTACCTTTTTGTTTGTCAGATTATGAAAATAAGAGTCTGAATGGGTGCGAGTGTCAGTGAGTGGGATGCGAATATGGGGTGCTGCTTGATCCTTAGTCAATGAATAGTGTTCTTTACATTGGAAATTATCCTAAACTTCATAAACTTACTCTTGTTAATCTCAAAGTTAAAATGGCTACTCGTATTTTCCTTAATACGTTATTTGATCTCATTATTTACAAATAAACATAATTAAATTTATCAATTTGTTCCTATCATTAAACATCAGATTTCTGATTTTGTTGTAATGATTAATGGTACCAGCCAATATAAATATCGGTGATATTTATGCCCATATATTTTTGTCAATATTGATATGGAATTTACAAATCGAACTCATTTTCACTTTGATTTAAAAAATACAAATCTTTATAAACTAAAATCACTTACTAGTTTATCACCTGAATGGTATTCATCAAGTATTGTTCATTTAAATATCAAAGTGAAGACTTTTGATGATTACCTCTGCTTACTCGATGACCATTTTAGTCAATTACATACATTTATTATTCATGTCAAACACATTTGTAATACATCAAAGATCATCAGTAATACGGGCAATTATATTTTAAATCATAGTGAAATACTTCTTTTATTTCGATTCTTGATAAGACAATAAAGCAATTATATATCGAAAAATAAACATAATTCTAAAATGCTATGAGTTAATATAGTTAATAAAATTTTCATTTGAACATTGATGGATAAGAGAAAAGGATCGAAATAGAATGAACAATACTTACTATTTATATTAATTTTTACAGAAAATTCTCTCGAATTTAAAATGTTTCTCGTTGATTTCATTTTGTATAACATTAGAATATGATAATCATATTGCCCTCACTCCTTCGTCAAAAGTCACAATTAGAAAAATTAACAATATATCTTTATGCTTGTGGTCGAACATCATTTATTAATGGCACTCATTTGAATAATGATATCATTAGAAAAATGCCATATCTACACACATTTATTTTTTATATTGTCACCGAACATGTCGTAATCGATAAGGAATATTTACCAACAGCTAATGATGTTTGACGTGTGCTCATCCAAAGAGGTCAATGTCATATTTACTCGCTTTCCTTTACTGTGCAGCGTATAAATGCAAATAGTAATAAATTTCTTCCTGGCGATATATTCATGCATGTTCGTAAGTTATGTGTGAGTGATCCGATGCGTTCAAATGAATATAATTTCTTCGTTCTAATCTCACAAGCATTTCCATTACTTGACGATTTAACCGTGTCAAGTATGGTGAACCAATCGAAATGATCAAATAAACTAGTTGAATATGAATAAACATTTTCAATTATTGAATATTCTCATCTTGTGACACTCGATCTAATTATGTCTCATGTCGACTATGCGAAACAAATTCTTCTCAACACAAAAATACATGTTTACCTGGTCTTAGTACACTACGTATGGACTATAAAAACTTGATCAACGTAAGAGAAGATTTTGCAAGTAATACAGCTCACGTCAACTGTACAAATTTAAAAAACCTTATTTTTCATACACACCTAAGAATCCTTGGAAATTTTTTTTTACTTATTTTCCTCTTGTTATAAATATAAATGAGAATTCATTTTAATTCAATTGTCTTATTTTATTTATCAATAAAAACAAAGTAATGAACCCAATGGTTTATTGTTGGAAAATGTTTCTGTAGTATATATATATAATTTCAACATTTACATTAATGATCGTTACTTTATATGGAGCAATTTTAGTGGTGACTCGATCTGATAACGATTTGAAAATGAATACTGATATAAACGAATATTGTTACTTGAGTTGATTTTTAGGTATATTTATTTTGATTATCTTGAGAAATGTATAACAAGACGAGTTTTCAATAAAATTTTAAAGCTTTTAAATTACCAATAGTTCTTTACACGCATTTTCTTCTGACATAACGAATAAAAGTGATAAATAATATATCTCAATTGAAAACAATTTCTTTGTATAAAAAACTCTGAGGTTCTCTCGTTAGAAAATCAACCATCTTTTAATTGATTTATTTTTGTAAAATCTAACTAACAGGCACACTTTGTCATAAATACGTGGTTATCATTTTCGTCAAGCAGATGTTTACTCACTTGTTTGCTCATATTGATATGAACACGGTTATATTTCCTCGTACCATCGACATCATACATCAACTTTTTTCACTTTTCCTGTTAAAATAAGAAATGTTTGTTTATATATAGTGAGACAATTTCTTCATTTCTATCATCTGCATCTTTCGCATTCCATACAGTCACTCATTTTACTCTACCTCTTCAACAATCAAATTGAAGCTCAAAGTGCACAATATTTTGACAAGTTTAAGAAAACAAATACAAGTAGAAATGTTTGGTGATGATATAAATTTGGAAAAATCTGATAGATCTTTTTTGTCGATTTTATTAATAATCAACATAATAAATGAGATATTTTTATACAAGATGATTGTTAATCAATATTCCAAAAGGAAAATCTATTGATGGACATTAGAGTGTTTGATGAAAAACTAGAAAAAAAAAGAAATATTTAGTGCTCTTAATAATATTTTTTTTTGAAAGAATCTATATAAAGAAGAAATTATTGTTTGACGAACTATTGAAAAAAGAAAAATAAATTTTGTATTTTATTTTAGAAAGAAATGAGATAAATAATATTAATCAACTCAAAAAAATTATATTTTGTATTTTTCAAGTGTTTATTGTCATAGTCTCGAAAGTGGAAGATATTGCTGAACAAATTGATCTACCTTTGATTTCTAATAGTATATATAAATTGAAAGGTCATCCGTATTGAAAGACAGTTAAAAAACAAATGTTGGGGACAGATGAAAATTTTCAGGTTTGCACAGTTCTTAACTACATCTATTTTTCATAACTATTTTCTCGTATTCTGAAATATACATTAAGAGATAGAAAAATTTAAATAGATATTGTGATATAACCGAGATTTTACCGGCATTTTCTATAAAAAATTGTGACCATCTTTATCGTTTTTGCTCGTTGAACTTAAGCAATCGAGAGGCTGGCAGATGTCTAAAATTTATGCCAATGGGAAACTTTCGTTTGAAAAACAAAATCGTTAGTTTTATACAGCAAAACTGTTTGTATCAAATAAACATAAAGACAGATTTCAGACCTGTTTAAACAGGTTCAATCCGGTATAAGCGTTATCTTTTTTCATTAAATGACAAATAGTTATTTATGCAGAACTTACCCTAAAAGAAGTGTAATCTCAGTGTTTGTATTTTTTTTCTGATGCGCTAACCTTGATTTACCTCATACTTAATCAAAATTTTGTTTTCAATATTCTTTAAAAGGGTCTATTTTATTCCAAAAATATATTTGATTCTAATGCTTTTGATGCTCATTAAACGAGTCATAACATCGAATAAGAAATATTTTCTTTTTAATTTCCTTCCTGTTTAATTTGATAGAAGAAAAACCTCGTTTTCAAATTTTATTTTCTCTTAATTCAATTTTTTGAAGAATAAATCTTCATTTTCAAGATTTAACATGCACAAACAAAAGAAAATATATTGCACAAAATTGAATTATTTTATACAGAACATAAACATGAACAAAGAGAAGAAAAAAGTGTTCTATTTGTACAATTTATAACGAATAGAACACTTTTCTTTCTTATCTTTGTTCATGTTTGTTCTATATGAAATTGTTTCAATCTTATGATTAGTCTACCGACAAATCGAGATGAATCATCGATTCATTATCAAATCATGAGCGTTAATGTATTTTGATTGGTCAATTTGTATCGATTATTTCTCGGTAGAAACACTTTTTTGGAAAAAACTAAAAGCACAGTTAGATAGAGAAACGTTTTCTCTATCGATCAGTATAAATCAAAAGTTCGGCCTATTTTTTTTTGCGAGAAAAACCCACTTTAGATGATCTGCATTTTGATTGGTCAGTTTTTATCGATTATTTCTCGGTAGGAACACTTTTTTGGAAAAAACTAAAAGCACAGTTAGATAGAGAAGAGTTTTCTCTATCGACCAGTATGGATCAAAAGTTCGGCCCATTTTTTTTTTGCGAGAAAACGTCGTATATAGCGCATTTGATATTGATTTGCTTAACTGATAATGTTTTTCTTTCTCTGTCTGCGTACTAGATAGCTTTACTTTCATTTAAACCGAAACGATTCTATCTAGTGACATGAAACTTAACACAGAAACGATGAATCTCGAACGACTGGTTAACGAACTGCTGCTCGATATCTAGGAAGTGTTTATCTACTTCAAGCTTTTTCTCGTCTCAATACTCGCTTTAATTATCTTCTCATTCACCATTTTCGATCAATATCCAAGCACAATTTCGATACTGTCTGTCGACAAAATCTTCCATTGATTGCTGATCGTATTACTGGACTTCGTCTTTCGAACGACGCGATGATACACCATAGCAAATTGATCTCTTTCTATCTGACTCTTTTGGTCTTCATCGTTTTGTTCAATTAAAATCGCTATTACTCTACCATCTTTCTTCATATGAAATCATCAAAAACGGCGTCTAAAAATGTTGTCATTTTCGTCTTCTTACTCATTTCAATTTGATCAATTGTCATTTAAAATTTCATCGAAAAACATTACGTGATATTCTCAATCGTATCTGGCATTTACCTAAACTCACACATTGTCATCTCGACTTGCATTTCCGATCCACATCTGAATTTCCCATGCCAACGATTCGGTCAACATCGATTGAACATCTATGTATTGAAGATGTTTCGTTGGATTCTCTTCGATTAATGCGATTATTTAGATGCACACCAAATCTTCGACATTTAACTGTTTGTATCGATAAGTTATCTAAAAATGCGCAAGTTTCATCTGTAATCCAATCAATATCTTCAGTAAAATTCGTCGTCGATCATCTAACTTATGGAACGATTAATCTACTAAAAAACATGCCAAATTTAACTCTTTTAACTCTTCAAACTGGAAAACATCATATGAACGGTCATAAATGGAAATACCTTATTGGTGATTATTTACCTAAATTGAAAAAATTCCAATTTCTGATGTTGTTTCTTGTTAATAATGAAGAAGAAATGAATGAAATTCTAGATTCATATCGAACTCCATTTTGGCTTATTGATCATCAATGGTTTGTTCGATGTCATTGGAACTTAGAAATTGATAAAATCTAGATTTGTTTTTATACTTTACCGTATGCTTTCTCCTTTTACTCATACATTTTAAAAAAACTTCAATACTTGCACTAAATCAACATGTCCTCATGAAGATGACTATTGTTCTTATTTTACTTCTTGACCATTGGTCACTGGGATTCATCTATCATTCAAAATCTACCATCGCATCTCACCAATAATTCAATTCGTTGACTCGGTTTGCAAAGTTATCATTATCTAAAACGTGATCGCTGTTTCAACAGTGAACAATGTGCGACATTTCTTCGTTCATCACTCGTCAAACAGTCTGAAGTTTTACAAATTGTCGCCGATAATCGATCGAGTATAGATGATCTAATTAATGGAATGTCCAATCTTCAAGCGTTAAAGGTGGTGTTTCAATCTGACCAATGGGACAATCATTTTCCTAGACAAAAAAGAATTCATTACATGGATGACATCTGATTATTCATATACTTTTACAGAAAACTTATGTGGTAAAGAAACTATTCGATTATGGATTCGTTAATAAATAAAGAAAATGTAGATTGTTAGTAGATTAATTATAATTCAAACGTTTGATTCATTTGTCTTTGTGTTTAATAGAAATAAAACTCAAACAGAACCTCAGTGATCATATAAAATTTCGATTAGAGTTGTATGTAAACAACAGAATACAACTTCATTTTTTATAGAAGAATCCATTTGTGAATAGTTGTCAAAACTTAGTTTGTTTTTAGAACATTTTATTGAAATAATAAAATTGAGAAAAAAAGATGTGTACAACTGTAAATATAGTAGATTAATATTTATTGATAAACAAAGAGATTTATGAAAGCTTCATATTCTGTATCATTAGGGTGTGGGTATCTTTTCATCAACATCCATGCCTAAGTACAACTTATTCCTAACTACAGACAAAATACTAGTTGATGAAAGCAAGATTTCAGCACTTTGCATATATTACGTCAAGCATGTACGCGAGTACTTGTCATTGATCTAGAGAAAATTCCTGAATAAAAACAGGAATAAATGGTTTTTATTTTACTTTTTTCTCTGATCATATCACAAGTCAAACATAAAAATCCTCATTCACCAATTCAACTAGAAAATCTCTTCTTAAAAATAATGGTCTTTGTACAAACAGGTTTGCCAATAGATGAAAGCCTCAAGTCACAATGATAATGAGAAAAACAGATTATTTCGATAAATTATTTACACCTTTTTTTTGTGACTTAGCTGTACATGAGACATTAGTTTTTTTTTTTTATTGACAAAACATTAAAATATTTTCTAGAAAGCAGAAAAATCGTGTTTCATTATCTGTCGAATCGATTTTCAGATAAACGACAAATCGATACATATATGTTATTCGACAAGAATGAAAGACCTTTTTTCTCAAAGTAACTTATTTTCCCTAATTTTTTCTTTTCTTTTATCTGTAAATATCTTTAAGTAAATTTTTTTTTTAATTTTCTTGTTTTTTATTTAACTTATTTTATAACTTATAATACATTGTCAAGATATTTCTCGGGCATCGCCGCTTTTATTTTGAATGATCAACTAGTAATTATATCTATTCTATTAAGATATAAATATTCAAAGAAGTCTTCACACTTGTTTATTTAAATAAAGCGACACAGCAATTCATTTGTTCAAGGTGAAAAGCCGTACCAATTGACGTTCCATTGATATTGAGCTGACCAACCCATGAGTGTATCGGCTGACTGATTGTCTGTTGAGTGAACATTAATAATGAAGCCATTTCTACTCGGTTCATAGATAGCATTGACACCGACAAGAAGGTAATGACCAGCAGTACCCGATATGCTCGTGAAATACATCGGAGTATTTTCAAATCGACAACTGCTCGTGTCAATATTCATTCGTATTGTGTCTGATCGACTTGTTCTTTCCCAACGAGTTAATGGTGAAATACCTCCACAAGCATTTCCGGTGGACGGAAGCGAACTAGCAACAGATTGGGTTTCACTTGACCATTTTGCATTACAGATAATAGTGAGGTTGACCAACACCAATAGAAACAGAAGAGAATTCATTTTAAAGAATAGTATGAAGAGGTGTGTGCCGAATTGATTATATATTTCGAAAGAATCAATGATGGGAAAATGCAACAACTGACAAATGATGCAGCATAATTTTCCTTTGAAAGCTTCATCTATTGAAATTTTTCTGTACTGTCATCGTGAAAACACGAATGGAAGGATGAAGTACAGAATATGATGCACGAAAATAACCAACTTTCAAACGCATCGAACTTGCAGCCCTATCTTTTCTTGAGAAAAAGAACAGATGCATACAAAAAAATGACGAATAAGAAAAAAAAGATGTCACAGTTAACTATGAGATGAAAATGACCTTGTGATCAAAATTCAATTGTGCTTGTGACAATTGATTTCTTCACATTGACTGCAAATTATGTTCGAACACGCAGATAAATATTTAACTAATAGAATATATCTGAGTTAACTAGAATCTATTACTAAAGTATTCGTTTTATTATTATTATTTTTTTCTCTTATGAGAGATAGAATTTGTAGCTCAAGTCTATATTCAATTCATATACAGTCAAAACTGAGATTACGAAGAAAAAAAATTATTTTGGCAAATATTGGCATCGTCATATCGATTATAGTTACTGTTTCTTGCTTTGATATTATCATTTTAATCCGAAAAAGAATCTCTATGTTGTGCTTTCTTTTAACATTGGCGCCTGTTGTTTTTGAAATAGGAATAACATTGAAGAGCTATAAAATCCCAAACCATTGTTAAACTACTATAGACTTAACTAAACTGTTATAACTTTAAGAGTATCAACATGGTTTATACTGAATAGAAGGAGGTCTATATAAAATGTTCGATAACCATTCATCTATAAACACACAAGGAATCATTTCTTAGACAGCTATGCATGTTCCAAATAGTAGAGATCAATAAAAGTAGATCGAACAAGCGATTTTAATGAAGAACAACTGTGTAAGAAAGTATTCTAGGAATGATGCGTTCATTAACTAATACACATTCAATGCATGCTGACAAACGAGCACATCATGAACGATTTTTATTTGTGCGAAATTGATTCGAATGAGAAAGAAATTATAGGACAATTTTATATTTTATTGTATTAAATAAATCCGGCTAGATGAATAGATAAACATCAGTTGACTTTTTTTTGCATGGAACTACGCCTGAGTTGAATCAATCAGATGAAATAACTTGAAAAAGATTGTTTACAATTGATTATTTGTCAATATAAAGTTGAAAAGAGGATGATTTTGTGTAACAACTTGGTCACTGATTATTTCCTGTTGAAAAAAGTGAAGAATTGCATGAATAAGTTTTCCTTCTATCACCATAAAGAAAGGTTAAAAAACAAAAAAAAAATAATCGATAACATGAATATGAAAGTCATTTATAGATAAATTTAATACATCATAATCGTTAATAATTCTCGAAAGCCATGTAGTTTATACGAATATAATTATCTGAACAAACTTAAATATTATGTGTAATACTCATTTTTATAAAAAAAATTTAAAAAAATAGATATTTTACTGCATGGATATTGAAGAGACGAGTCGATAGAGGGGAAAAGGATTGTTCATAAATGGTATGAGACGTTTTTTGCATATTGAATGTGATTGTTCCTTGATCGATAATACTCTTAAATAAAAGAATAATAAAATTTGTCGCGTATTATGGTTAAGTTGGTTAGTAATCATCGATATATAATGAAAAACATAAAATCAACAACAATATTGTTTGATGCTAGTAATTCCGATGATCTTCTAATTTCTCTTCACTCCTCTACAAATCTATGTTTTTCAATGATAATTAGTGGCCAAGATATATCCGATAATCGATTCAAGAATATCTTTACGCAATTATCTATTATTATTATTACTGATTCTTACTGGTGATTGATAATGAAAATGAATTTTTTATCATGTTTCGTCATTTATTAGACAAAATGACAATTACTGAACATAAAATAGCTTCACGAACAGGGAAAACTATTGATTTGAACGTCACAAGTCTAATAAATAATTTGTTCGTGAAAATATGCATCGGCAAATAATCAAAATGGATTAACAATATGATTATTCATTAAACACATGAAAAATGACTTTAATGTGATACAACAAGGAATTTATCACACTTAAAGAATGAAATATTAAATAAGATATCAATCATAAACTCAAAAGGAATTATAGGCAATCGAAATATGACTAAGAAGCTATTACATAGACATCATAAATAAAATGATGTCTTTATTTATTTGTATATTATTTGATTTATGATACTTAAAAGAATGAATTATGCCTTATTTTGATTCACTTGACTGGTTGTCTTATTGGTTGAGAGTCAAACAAGAGTAGACGATGAATCTAACAATATTTTGACAAAAATCAATTCTTTTTCATATTCAGAATCGAATATCATATACATTACTATTTTATTAAATCTCATATCTGTTGAAAATATAAAAGGGTGAATCCATGGGAAACCAACCACTATTTGGAAAAAGTTTTTTTTCTCAAGTTTTTTCTTCTAGTTAGATTGATCATCGATAGAAAATAGGTTTGGCCGAAAAATATTCCTAAGAAGTACTTGATATCCAGAAGATCCAAGCTGCTGTCTCGGTACAACTATGATGAGAGTAGATCACTTCGGTAACTCCAATGTTTTGAGCTAATATTTTGAGGATAGGTAGATGAAGACTAGACTAGAAAAACCTCCAAAATATTTGTATTTTCAATGCATCAATACTGAACTACGCCATTCATAAGTAAAATGATTTTTACACAATCAGAATAAAAACACATTTTTCATAATACATACATATTTTTCATTTTTCTTGAGAATGGCGTAGTTCAGTATTGATGCATTGAAAATACAAATATTTTGGAGGCTTGTCT